>JANEYF010004051.1:0-90000 GCA_029963845.1 Rhamnusium bicolor | reverse complement strand
TATGAATGAAAGCAAAATTTAATTTCTTTGAAAAAAATATTTTACAAAGGTGTACAAAATATTTAAAAAATTTACGTAATAGCCCAGGCGCTAGGTTAGTTTGAACGTAAAAAAGAACTTATGGCTTCAAACGCTTCTTCGCGATTTCTTGTTCCCTCGAGGTGAAATAGAAAAAATAATTTTCGCTAGTTACAACGGTAACGATGACATAATGATGTCATCAGCGTATGGCAAAAACAGCTATAGAAACAATTGAAGCTAATAAAACTTCACAAGATAAATTTTCATAGTATTGTTACTTGCGAAGTAGCCGCAATAATTTGAACAATGTTTGATAAGTACAGAAGATATCAATTTTCATTTATCAAATTTCAGTTTTACTCGTTGGAGTGACTGTTCGCCATGTAAATAACACAAATCAGTATGTAGACTAGATTGCTCTATAATTTTTAGAAGCTGCCTGGGCTGTGTAGCAAGTGATTTCTAGAATGGACCATCTGTGATTGACGACGATAACGATGATCAACCAAATAAGTGGAAAAGCGTGGAAATGATACTTGCACCATCTGTATCGGAACATCAACTCAATATGAATTTCCCACCTCAAAATGACCTGTAACAACCAAAAGGAGGCGATAGAATTGAAATTGTTAAATCACTATCGAGATCGCTATATTCTGTAATACAAGACATAAATTAGGTTTTCAAAATTTATGTAAAAATTTCAACATACGAAAATGTATGCAAGCTGCATTGATGAACAGTTACCATAACGAGTGAAAAGTGTAAATCAGTATTTTTTGGACATGTCGAAAATTGCTCACCTTCACATGGATACTATTCCGAAATTATTAGTGCCCAAAGAAATGTATAAAATCTGTTTTGTAAATACTTTCAAGTAGTGTAAATAAGGCGTTTTAAATTCCCCCCACTCTGCCACCTGTTTGATATACAAAAAGAAAAGGCTGCCTCTGATTGTTCGAGATAAAAGTTCGTAGGTATAACTTAAGAGCGGGAATAAATATTTCAATTTTTAAGATCTCATCGTAAAATTGTGTTTTATAAAAATATTAAATGTATAAAATTTAATTTCTTAAATCTATGACAATTTATAAATTAGAATGCACTTTCAACCTACATTAAGATCTTATTGAACCAAGGTTTAATTCATATTCTTTAGCAGTTTTAAATAAAACATTACTTAAATTTATTAAGCCTTATTACAATTTGTATGTTTTTATTAGCGAAATTTCCATACAAATTGTCTTTGTCATGAGATGACACTGATTCAAACATGGCCGTTATTAAATCATCATTCGCTTTATTTCCCAATTTTTCCTTCAAGATGAATTCATGTAGAGTAAGGTGTATTTTCGTTGAAATAAGGATGCAAACAGGAACTGTAATACCACTTTACGTCAATGCAGTTAAATTAATCCATTTTATGATTAATTAAAGTTTTTAGGGGGAGTATGCTACTGAAACTTTCTGCATAATAGTAACATTCTCTTTTTTGGCGAATATTTTCAAAATTATTTCACACGATTCTTCTGTAAATTTCAAAACATAGTTTCCTATTTGGATATTTTCATTCATCATTCATCTGTAATTGAAGTTAAGGGTTGTTTTTCATAACGCTATAGAGGTAGTTTTGGGGTATTACGTGAATTCTACGTCAGTTTATTGCAAACCTAACGAAACTTAAACATTTTCAGATGTTCTTCAGTCATTGTCGTTATCAATTGGTTTGATGGCAGGTGAGGGTGGTTCTCATCCTCTATGGGGGTGCGTTTCATACCGATAGGGTGAACGCTGCAATTCACCTTTATTTTTATCGTAATACATTCAATTTTTCCCGAAAATATTAAATAAAACGATTCAGGGGTGTTTTTTGGCTCTAAAATTTTTTTTTTGGGGATGTACGACTTTTTTTGACCCCGGATTCGGAATCAGCGATCAAAAATACATAAGGATATACTCATCTCATTGCTAGGTCAGAAATTATTTTTTTTGTGGGGCTGTGTTATCACATCCGCTGAAATAACATGTAATATGTCACATGACGAATTTGTATTGGTGGATGAGGACAATCATCATCCAGGGCTTAGTGCTACTCTACTGTGATCTGAAAATAATCTAAAATTTGAGAATAATGGCTTGTGTCCAACTACTCCTAAATACAATTTCCGGAAGACGAATTTTTATGAGCCCTATAATGCTATAAATATGATCGATTGGGGGGGGATTAGAAATGATCCAGGATGTTGATGAAGCGTGTGATTTTTTCTACAACAAATTGTATGGAACCATTGATATGTATGTGCCTAAAACAGTACCATTTCAATCTAATTATCCTCCCTGGTTTACTAAAGACATAATTAGAAAAATCAAACTAAAAATCATCTTGTCAAGATACATAAAAAACATAAACTACTTGAGCATTCAGTAAGGATTAGAAACTTAAAACGTGAAATTAAAAATAGTAACATAAAAACTAATCCGAATGAATTATAAAATTATGTTAACGCAAAGAAAAAGACTACTAAAATTCCTGGCAATATGACCTTTAATGAGGAACCTCTACTTTGGCACATATTTCAAAAGTCTATTTCTTGAGAATGACTATAACGATTTCAGACAGAAAATTTTTTCTGTCTGAAATTTTGTGTATCGTCATAATTCATCGAGATTCGTCTAGAAATGTAACAAAACTTTTCAAAATTTTTTTCACGAAAAAAAAATAAAAAAGCAAAGAAAAATTAACACTTATATTCAGAATTCACCAGAGATCCCAAAAATGTAAAAACATATGGGGTATTCCATTTAAAATAAGAAAGTTGGGGTAATTTCCAGCGAAACCGGAAGTGCAAAATAATTTAAAATACTGTCTTCTAACGCAATTTTCTGTGTATAATAATATATTAAAATTTCATCAATTTATTTCTGTAAACATTGAAAATAGAGGGGGTGAGCTACTTTTCATGTCCACCTGGTATATAAATAGGTAAATGATATAAAAAAAAAATTATTTTCCAAACAATTTGCGATATGGGCAAAGCGTTGCTGACATGTTTCAGTCTCGCCTCGTCATTTTATATCCAAGAGATTTGATTTTCCAACGCCATTTCAAGTATCAAGTAACTTGATGATACAGATATAGAAATAGTGTCACAGAAGCGTGCCAACTCGATAAATATAAGTTCTCACATGCAAATATCAAATGGTCCGTGGGATTGACAATGAAACTGCAAAACGCCATACGACCATAATAAACTTTATGACAAATCACACCCGTGAGACTAGGGATGGAGGTCACGCCACGTTGCAGACGAATCGATTTCAGTCCTTATGAAAAACAACTTGCAACTAACTCGTTATATCCTCGAGGGTAAATTGATTCCCATACAGGTTTGCTTTGAATTTAAATCCTTTCAACACACTCTCTCGGAATTGATTTAGCGATGTCCAAATTGAGGGCACATTGATAGTAGTAGTAGTGGTGAAGTACAATTTACAATAGGTGAAAAATATAACAGAAAGATGCTTTATACAAATATAATTTGCAAGATGAAAGTAATATTTCTACCCGATTGTGCAATCAATACTGTAGTTAGTATTGTTATTTACGCTGTATAAATTGTGAAATATTGGGAGAATAAAATATCGACTAGGTCTTACAATTGGAGCATATTCTTCATAAAAAATAGGTTTTTCTCATTTTGAAATTAAACAATTTTCACAAAAAATTGTTTTGGTACAGTTTATACAAATATGTAGGTACATATTTTCATATACTTCTGGTCACAAATAAATTGAGGGGGTAACTATTTACTATCTGCTCATATCTTTTAGCAATTGTTATTTCGATTATTAAAATTTAACATATACAGAAAAGATACCAATACTCTAAGATATATCTCTAAGGACTCTCACTATTGTGCTCAACACAACAAATAGCGAGTTTAAATTGTCTAGCCCATCGTCTATTAAGCTTCTACCTCAATAAGGAGAGGTTTGAAAAAGAAAAGGCATTGATTAAGGATATAGCTGCGAGTAATGAATATTGTGTAAGTTTATTTAATAAAATAATTAGGACGCGAAAATGTAAAAGTTGCTTCGAAATAAATATTGTATGAACGTTATTTGTGGTATTTTCTAATTTTTTGTTCTTTTTTTGGGACTTACTACCACATGCATAATTCTTCGTTATCTAAAAAACATAGTTAGTTACCCAGTACGTTACTGGAAAAATAAGCCTCTTCGCCTGTGACTTTACGTCAAAAGATTAGTCAGAGGGTGTTTTTGACGACTAATATGAGACACAAAAATTATAATATAGTTCCCTAATGTTTAGGAAAACGAATCTGTTTCCTTTTTTCAAAGTTATTTATCTTTTTTTAGAATATGTCTAGCGTAAAACTTGACACAGATGTTATTTGTTTATGTAATATCCATAGACACTTACATAGAACTGTTGATTTTTTAAAAATTATACAATAATCATTTTGTTCAGTTCATCTTTTAATATCGCTAACCACACTGTACCAAAATGAATCCTTTGTTAAAGATTCATGGCAATTTTGTGAATTTATAAAAACCAAACAGTTCCCAGAGATCATATTATTATTTCACTTGATGTTACCTCACTATATAGTAATATTCCAACAGATTTAGCAATAGAATGTATAAAAAATAAATGGTCCGAAATTAGTAAATATTCACCCATTACCCAAGAATAATTTATCAAAGCAATAACCTTATGTCTAAACTCTACATATTTCACGTATAACAATCAATTCTTCTCACAAATTTTCGGTACCGCCATGGGGTCACCTATATCAACCACTATAGCAAATTTAGTAATGGAAGAATTAGAAAACAAGCACTTTTATGAACCAATAATAAAAAAAATAATACACAAAACCTATACTAAAGTAACCCGCGCACCAAATAATAGCAATAATAGATATGTGTCCATGCCATACATGCCAACAGTATTCGAAAAAATTGCAAACGTATTTAAACAACATAATATAAAAACAGCCCATACAATAACACAAAAAATTTTTTTCACAAAACTTAAATCTGGACTACCAACCGAAGACGAAACTAACACTATATACAAGATAGACTGCATCGACTGTAATGGTACTTATATAAGCCAATCAAAACAATATCTACGTAAAAGAGTATACACGCACATATATAGCATAAAATCTCAAAACCAAAACACGACAGCATTCGCCAAACACGCCATAGAACAAAACCACCGATTTAATTTTAACAACACACAAATATTAGAAAAAGAACCTAACTATAACCTAAGAAACATACATGAAATGCTGCAAATAAAAAAGACATACCAACGCCATAAATAATCGCACTGATATAGAAAATTTAAGCGAAACCTATTTTAACGTAATTAAATGATATAACAGTTTTTCATTACAGTCTAATTGCTTATGAAATCATTTTCTTGACAATCACTGTTTATTTATTGTTATGATAAATGTCAGATTCAGTGCTTATTTCGCTTTAATACTTGTAAATGCTAAAAAAAATATTAAGAAATATTTAAAAGGGACAGTGATGATGATGTCTAGGTATTTAGGACACTACTGGGGTTAGTAACACCTGCAAAAAATGTGACTTTAAATTTAATGTTATATTTTTTACTAAAAAATGCTTTTTTAATGTGAGTTGGTTTGTCTGCGTGTATTTATTTACTGTCTAAAATATATATAAAAAACCTGTACGGGAGTTACTTTCCCGTATAAAATAATTAAAATGAACAAATTGAAGATAATAAGATTAATAGGATAAAAGAAATAAATGAGACAAATGAGACAAATAAGAGAAGTGGGACAAAGGAGGCAAATGAAACAAATGACACAAATGAGGCAAATGAGACAACTGAGATAAACGAGACGAACGAACTAGAATGAACCAAAATAATTTATTTTTTATTCACTTCAAATTGGATATGATGAGGAAGTACTACTGAGACTGATTGACTATTTTTTTAATTGAATGACATTAATTTTAAACCTTTTTTTGTCAGTATATATGAACAACTTTCAAGGGTACTTTTTTTGCACATTTTCTCATTATGAACAATTTTTATTTGAAACGTTTTTCGATTTTACGCAAAAGATGTTTGCCTCCTTGAAACATACCCACCCTGGGGCACTCGTACTCAAAATGTATGAGTACATTATTTGTGAAGTACTCGGCCCAGCTCTGCTTATCATCATCATGGGCAACATTGCTGCCATATGCTAAAATGCAGATGCAGAATCAATATTGTACGAAACATACCAGAAAGTGTTTTTTACTGGGCTCAGCGGCTTCCAGGGCTCACTGGCTCTCGCCCTGGAACTGCCTGCTCGCCCAGTACAGAATCACCTTCCGGTCTTTTTACGTATATAGCTATTTTTTGCGCCTTATGACGTTATGTGAATTCCATCGATCCCATTTACGAGTAAGCAGCTCCTAGGGATGGCTCAAATATATTTTAGTTTCACAGAAAGTCTCTAAAACTTTTTTCCATGTTGCCAAGGAATTAAGTGATTTTTTTGCAAAAAATTGAAATGCGGTATCTGGTGGAACTTTTTCCCTATACCTATATAAATGTAAGAAAGTATGTATTGTTTTCAATTAAAGATCGACTGTAATAAAGTTATTAATTAAGATGTCTTGATTCATTGTGTATATAAATGAAATTATTAACTTTAGAGAATGTCTGACACCGTTACACGATGAATACTGCGTTTTAAATGAACAACCACTTGATAACCTTCAACCAAAGCTACAGTAAAGGCTTAGCGAATAGAAGAACAACTCTGATAGTCATATTTGGGTAGTCACCATGGTGGTTGAGGATTATAATTGGAATTCTAAAAAGAGATTACGAATTTTTGGACCACTATGTAGTGGTACTATTCGTTTATTAGCTCTAACAATGATACATATTTTGCTTAGCCAATAAATGTTTTTATGCTCAAATTATCACCCAAAATAATTGCACAGAACCACAGTTCCTTCCTAAGGGGTAGGAAATTTTTCACTTATTGGCTCGCAGACGATTATTAATCTCCTGTGTTTCAGAACTACAAAATATTAATTACCATGCCACATTACTTATTAATAATATCCGAAAAAATAAGCATAAAACAAAGTATTTAAATTGAATTCAATTTCCTGTACACCAAGTTCGCATTTCAACAAATTAAAATTATTTTATGATTATCAGTATTTGTCAATTACGACACATTGTAATTATACATCAGTCACCATTGTTTCGCGATAAAATCGGGGATAATTGTATTTGCAATGCTTTCTGTGAATTACAAACATATTTCAGCAGACAAGAGGAAAAACCTTTTTTATACCTTTACATTGTTAAATGAGCTTCAAAGGGAATATTGTTGAAATCTGAAGCGTTGTGTAATGAAATTTTGAAATCACAACTGTTTGTATCAGTTTCCTACATACAAAAAAAAGTATATTTAAAATGAATAAGGATGTACCCTTATGGAAATGGCAAATTGCAACTTTTATTTTCTTAAGAATTCGGCTAAAAACAATATGCCGCTGCTCAGTTCTCTACATTCACCATCGCTTGGGCCCAGATTAGTTCACTTTATTTTTAATCAACATCAAATCAACTGAAATATAAGATAACGTAATTGTATATATCATAATCAACATATTTCTTTTATCTTTAATAATTTCAATAGAAAGATATTCTAAATAAGAATATAATTTTTGTTATGAAGAAATATAATAGATACTTTTACTTACGATTAATTCAAATAACAGAATCAGCTAAAATATACAGGATTCAAATATACGATAATCGTCATCACTGAATATTGTTATTAAAGTTATTTTAAGGAAACAATTAAAAAATTAACAAAATGACAAATCGTTTATGAGTCTGACAACTGTTCCTCCAATTCGGGAGTGGGAGACTAGATTTTTCTAGTAATCTTCTGGGTAAGATACTAGTTACGAATAGACAAATTATTTTTTATTAAAGTGATGCATATAAAATTAACTACACATAGAAGATAAAGAAATGTATAATAAAATATCATTTACGATCAGAATATAGCTAAAACATAAAACACGTTAAATAGAATTACGACCGGTGACAACCGCTGGTAACCGATAGTCGTTCGAAAGGGCATATTGCATAGGCAAAAATGATGACGTATCGGCAATGCTAGTTTCAGACCCGTGGTTTTACCTTTGCTTAAATGCTAGGCTGCTTGTTTGGGATGACTTAGATTTGGATTTGTTAGTAATTTACATCTTAATTTTACGGGCTACTTTACAATGGAATGCTAAACTCTTATCAGCCTAGAGCTATATTCAAACAGCGACTTGCAAGATAAATCAGTCAATCTCAGCGTCCTCGACGCGTACCAAAAAGCGAGGTAACCCCCGCACTTGGCGAAAAACATCCGATCGACGCACTAGTTTAAATTGTTCTAGCCCCGTGTCATTCGCACAGTAGCGTTACTACATAGGGGAATACAGTAATAAAATTATTTTAAATGAGTCTGGAGGTTAATGGATAATTCAAACCACTTTGGTTAATCAATAACGAATGTAGCACAAATTACGAATTCAAAAAATGGACCGTTACAAAACTCGTCGTACATTAGTTCCTAGTTGTTTTGTTCTTGAACTCCAGTAGCTTTTTTATAGTTACTATAAAACATCTGACTTAGTTTTACTTTTAACTAGCCCTAGCATTAGCATTAAAGACGCTAGGAGAATTTCATAATTTATTAGAAAATAACGCAACTGGATATACCGGGTGTAAATGAAAAGTGGCTCACCCAATTCTATTTTTATTGTTTATAGAAATAAATTAATGAAATTTTAACATGTTACACATATAAAACTGCATTAATAGACAGTAATTTAAATTTTTATTCACTTTCGGTTTCGCCGGAAATTACCCAACTTTTTTTATTTTAAATGGGATACCCTGTATGTTTTTACATTTTTGGAATTTATGGTGAATTCTAAATATGACAGTGTACATTTCTCTTTGATTTTTTATTTATTTCTTTTTTTAACGAAAATTTTTATTGTTTATTTAGAGTGCTATGATGTATAAAAAATATTTCTGATGGAGTTTCTCACTATTGCAAAAATTGAATTACTGTTTTATGATAAATACTTTCTTACATAGGAGCCTTCAAAGGTGAGAAAATCGGTTTTTCTAAAAAATGCATATTTGTCAAATCTGAAAATGGTGACTTATCACGATATTTAGAAAATACATCTTTTTCCGATTACAGTAATACCCATAACTTGGCAGTTCCATAAGAATTCACAGTAGAAAAATCTAAATTCTTCTAAATAAATAGTTGTATGTAATTTACAAAACACGATACACAAAGTAGTGTGCTGTAAAAACAATTATCTCAAATAAAGTTATTTGTTTAAAATAGTTATCGAGTAAACAATGGCTATATAGCATTACAGTAAGGGCAATTTAAGTTTACTAATCACGACAGATATTTTAAACAAATAATTTTATTTGAGATAATTACACTCTAAATTAAAAATTAAATTTTCGTTAAAAAAAAAAAATGAATAAAAAAGCAAAGAAAAATGTATACTGCGATATTCAGAATTCATCGTAGATCCTAAAAATGTATAAATATATGGGGTGTTTCATTTAATATAAGAAAGTTGAGGTAATTTCCGGCGAAACCTGGAAGTGAATAAGAGCTGAAAATACTGTCTTCTAATACAATTTTATGTGTATAACAAACATATTAAAATTTCCGCAATTTATTTCCATAAACAACGAAAATATAGAGGGTGTACTACTTTTCATTTACACCCGATATTAATTCAATTTGAACGAATAAAGATTAAATGCATAAGGTGCACAAACATGGAACTCCAGTCTGCCTTAATGTGTGATATTGCTAATTTATGCTAATGACTTTCCGGGTGATGAACGCTAAGTTTCGTTATTAAAAGTATTTAGCGAATGCTATGTATTCCGATGAGAACTTTATATTCGCACGATGTCTTGAAGTCATTGTTTTGAAATTCCGTCAAGTTATTGGGGAGGAAACCCGAGGAAATTGCAAAATACGTTTAAACTGCATGGTGTTGTTGAAAATTAACGTTTCCTACTTGAACTTACAGCAGGTCGATTTATGTAATTCTATTGTTTTAATGAGACGTGGAAAGACGAACGGCAACAAGCTATCTGATAACATTTCTAATATATTCAATTCTTTGACGTGAATCACAATGACCGACAAAATAATAATAATAATAATCGCCTTTATTGAAAAAGTAAGTACAAACTTATTACAAATTGTAATACATATAGCATTCTGGACGAAGTGGCTACTCTTACACTTAACCCAAAACAATATATGTACGTAAGATGAAACAAAAATAAACTAGTAAAATTATAGATAATAATGTGCATCCAAAATAAACCAAATGTACTATTTCGTTATTACACTAAAAACGCAATGCTTAATACATTAAGTTATCTAGCTTCAATGAGAACAACTTAACTCTAATTCATAGAAAGATTTCTTTATTTCTCTCTTAAAAAGAATTGAATGGTGGATTAATAAATGTATGTAATACAGAATTATATAGCTTAATCCCATTATATGTATGTAAAATATTTTCGAACCAGCCAAAGAATGACGAGGGATGTGAAAACGATTCAGATACCTTAGTGCAAAACTATGAAAATCTGATCTTGAGGCATGCCTGATATGACATTTTTTTGCTGATGATACACACTCATATAGGGACACCTTTTGTGTTCGGTTAATTAAGCAGCAATTAATAAAACTACAAACGCTTCTCGAGAACCCAAAAATTTCAAATTAGTGCAAAGTAATTTGTGGTTAATAAAATAGTCTGATACTGCCAAGGCTGTCAACTTTGTTTTATCGATGTTCTAAAACTATGTCGTTAGTTACCTGAAGTAGTGCAGTTGAAGTATTATAATAATGCTAATAAAACGTTAGTTATGTGAATTTTTCAGTTTGAAATAAAACCAAAGATCTTTTATGCAGGGAATTTCGCAGCTCTAATATTTTTTTAGATATCTTTTCCAGTTGGTTACAATGCAATTGTTTGTTCCCTAAATCACACTTCATTACCCATTAAGTAGTCCATTCAAAGGTAACTGTTGCTCTTACTCTGCGACATAATTAATTGTGGGAACTGAAGATAAGTCGGTATTATGTGGAAAAATGCAGAAATACATACAACATGTCTGTAAAGGCGATTTATAGTACAATAATAAGACCATATTTTGATTACAGAGGCATACAAAAAAAAAAAATTAAAAATAGACGGGAGTAGTCATTTTCGACGTATTTTGACTCACTGATTCCGAATCTGATGCTAATATTACTCCATTACGTCATAATTCTTTTTTAGTCTCAAAAATTGGCTAATATATATAATTAACTGTAAAATTGCCGATATACCGGATGCAACAGGATCATGGTACACCCCCTTTTCTTCCTTAGTTTTAAGGATAATTAATTGACATAAAGCAATTTTTTTTTCACTTCTGGTTTCGCTGGAAGTGACACTAACTTCCGATTTTTAAATGGAATACCCTGTATGTTATTGCATTTTAGAATTCTGCATAATTTTCTTAATCCAACCATACCAAATAAGCGATATTTCAAACTTCAATATTTTTTATAATATAATTTTTAGTTTTCCATTTAAGTGTGCCATGACGGCTCCGGTTTATTCTAAATGACCCGTGTAATGCTAGAAAAATCAAAATCCCGTAACAAATGCTGATACTAATTACGTGATTTATGGGCAAATAAATTTCATCATAATTAGACCAGTCAAATTAAGGGTTTTTCAAAACGATAATTTCCAACCATTCCCGACCAATACCATTCGATTCAGTATGTTTTTTGAATTCTCATGGTCAATTTTGCCGTACGTTATATGAGCAAGAATTTAATTTATAAACAATTAAAGTTGTGAAAATGATGAAAATCGATGTTTCTGAATATTCAACTTCAAACGCTGCGAAAACGGCAACAGATAGAGAAAAATTGCTCAGAACATTTTTTATAGAGCGTTAAATTCCCTTCAAAAAAGTCTGTGACGGCATATCTCGACGATGAATGAGTTAAATATTTATTATTTTTCTGCTGTATATCAGTCAGCTGTACAAGTAATGCGCATGCGCGATCAACAGACTCGTACGCCGTGTAATGGCCGCCTGCGCAGAACATTTGAAAGTAGACTTGCTGTAAATCTTTCATAATTTTCTTATTTTTACAACGTTAGCAAATGCATTTATCACTTCTTTGGTCTAGATGTAATTATTATATACTTTTATGCAAACTCAAGGACCTGGAATGATTAATTAAATATGTTTTTATTAAAAACAAAAATATATCTATAATTTAAACTGTTGAAAAAAAAAATTGAATGATTTGAAGCAAGTCCACTTTGAAATGGTCTGCGCGGGCAGCCATTACGTGAGAAATGGGCCCGTTAGTCGCGCATGCGCGTTGCGTATACAGCTGACCAGTACGCAGTAGAAAAATAATAAACATTTACATTGTAACGCCTTAACTATTCATCGTAGAGATATGCCATCGTGGACTTTTTTTGAAGGGAATTTAACGCTCTATAAAAAATTTTGTGAGCAATTTTTCTCTATCTGTTGCCGTTTTCGCAGCGTTTGAACTTGAATATTTAGAAACATCGATTTTCATCATTTTCACAACTTTAATTGTTTATAAATTAAATTTTTGCTCATATAACTTACGGCAAAATTGACCATGAGAATTAAAAAAAAAACTGAATCGAATGGTATTGGTCGGGAACGGTTGGAAATTATCGTAAAACTGGGCCTGATATATATATATATATATATATATATATATATATATATATATATATATATATATATATATATATATATATATATATATATATATATATATATATATATATATATATATATATATATATATATAGATATCCCAAATTTCAATCAATTATCTTCAAAACTAAAGGAGAAAAGGGGGTGTATCATGGTCCTGTTACACCCTGTATAAAATACTTATTTAATGCATCTTTAATTAATGTCTTTTATATTCTATGTATTGCGTGATATTTTATTATAATTTATATTATTCTGTTAGTATGCTCTTATATAGTTGTTATATTTTGTCCTATTGTATTTTTATATATTTTTGTATGATATTGTTCACTATTTTGGATTTCTGTGTATATCTGTTGTTATTTGTTAATTTATCCTGTAACTAGATTTTGCCACTCGTTGGATAAACTATTGCAAATAAAAAAAATGTCTATAAAGAAGGATCATTGATCCTTTATGCTTTTTGTTATAACAAATTCGTGCTATGTAGTAAAAATCTCACTAGATCAATGATATTATATTTTCTGGATTTTCAGCATCACAAAGAATTGTATGAATGTTAATTATTTTTTCCGCAGCATTCTGTAAACAGATTTTTTAACTCAATTACCATAAAATTATTCTCTTACTTTTTTTATCGACGAAAGTAAAGAATAAATTGTTTTCATTGTACACAAAAACTTAATTCCAAATCTGAATGTACATTCAAGAACTTGCAATTTATAATTATCTTTGAAATTACATAACTAACAAAGCGAAATATTTATAGTGGGATAGCTTTTGTTTTCGCATATCCTATGTCCTTTGTTCATTGTTTCAGCTGTCACAAACGCAATTTTTTTTTAGTTCGAAATGAATCCGTGTTTTTTGTTTCATATGTAGAAATTTTCACGTCCACGTAGTGTCAAGATTAATTAACAATTTTTCCACCTCCTTCTGTGTAATTAGATTTATGTACTCTTGTTTATACAAAGGAAGTTGAGTAAATTATTAATTACACAGTACGCCCACATAACATATCCATTAACGTAAGAAGCTTTGAAATTAAAGGCATATTAAATAATTCACTGTAAATTAATGATGGGTCCTAAAACGCGGGTAGTTAAAACTAGAGACGCACAGTGGGTTTTTTCAAGAAATCGTGGCATGAATTAAAAGTTATTAAATTTGCTTTTTCTATTCAAACTCAAAAAGTCATCATTTTTAGTGGTAATTGACACAAAGATTGATGTTTTTGTTACTTACAAAAAAAAAGTCAACACTTTTATCCTACGATTAAAAGTATTTTTAATCCTAGTGTTAAAAGTAATTTAGGTAAAAATTAAGCATTTTTCATATTAATTCAGTTTATTTAAATTAAGTTCTTACAATCCAAATTATTAAAAATGAAATGAAATACAAAACTTATTATAGGCTGATATATAAATTCATTCAATATTATTATTTGTTGATAGTAATATTGAAAGTGAGTTTGAGAAGTTGAATAAAAATTAAACAAACAAAGAATCGACACTGTTAACATTTTTAAGTGAGGTAGCAATATTGAAACTGTTAATCTTAATGGTATGTGGGAACACATTTCTTTATTAATTTTTCCTTATTTTCTACATTTGAAGCACTGTATTATGGATTAGGGATTGATATATAATGTATGGCCATTGATGTAGTATAGGTTCACCGAGTCGAAATATTTTTCTTCTAACTTTTTTATCTTAGATTTTTCTTATATCCCCTCTGCAAAGTTTCGACCTCCACCCCTTCTTTTAGACAAGTGACATCACCAAATTAAAGAAAAGTGGCAGGTTCACGTAGGTTCAATATATTATGTATTAAATATTTTCTCTTTACTATATAATATATAATCTTTTTTTGATTTATAAAAAACTTTGAAATTTTCTTAAATCAAATTCTCAACTAGTCTTGTATGAGAACTTTTATAGTAAAAACTTAAATCTTATGTCTTTTTTAAATAATTATTCATCACAGACATGCCCCGCATTCTCATTATTGGCAATTAAAATAAAATCACAATCCTTTTTATTTACTTCCTTGTTTAGGTCCAATTTTCTTTCTACTTTATTAATATAACCAATTCTTTTTTATTTGAAATCTACTTATATTCTTTTAGATATGTTTTACTTGAATATTACAAAATGAACATTTCATTTTGAAACAATGGCAATATCCAATAAACTTTAATATTTATTCTTTTAATTATAAATTTTAATATTTGTGTAAAATTTATCATGTTTTTTTTGGTTTAACTATAATTTATATATAAAATTTAGTTATTTTAATAATTTAAAAATTCAATTGCTCATAATAGTGTCCTTTTAATCCTAAAAAAACAATATACTATTTTCTATTCATTCTCAAAGTGCAACTATGTGCACTATAACACCTTATAGTTACCACATTCCTGGGTTAATCGTATCTATGCACAGTGAGTCAATATTGCGTTTAAGACACATCCTGTTTAGCTCTTGTGAGTTTGCGGTGTAATGTTTTTTATAAAGAATACAGTTTCAAAAGCACTTGTCTCTACTACAAATACTTCAGATTGTGTGGTATATTTAGTATTTTTCTTCCGAAGCTTAGTTATCTTCATCATGAAAAACGTGGGCTTTATTCATTCGAATACACCGATTATTAGAACTACAATCTTGACCGAGTATCGTGGGTACAGTACTTGGATACGCGATATTTGGTCTGCTTTCCCTCCTGTTTCAAGTTGATATTTTTCTCAGCAGGGGCCGAAAATTCGATGGCATGCGTCATTTTGATTTGATGGTTGAGAAGGACAATGCCTGACTTATTATTAGCCTTGGATTAGCCTGACAGTCGGGAACCAATAGTTCCAGTAAATACGACATTTTTCATCCTCAATAACGAATGCAATATTTTCAGGGATGTAAGGCTACACTAATGTCTGGTCTATTCCGTACGAGTGCCTTAAGTGAGGTTAGTACACCTTACAAGACAATTTACATTCCACCGCATGAAGCGAGGTGAACGGTAAACAAACTAATTTTTGCAATGTGATTGGTAGCACCGTCTTGTTGAAATAAAATCTGACTTTCTTTATTTTGAAATTGTGGTGTAGAAGACTTCGGCATTATTTCAGAGTCTCTCCTAGATATAATAGCTACTGTACATCCGTTTTCTTAAAAAAAGTGCAGTTCCGTTATCCAAGAAGAAGAAAACAGCACACCAAATTGAAACTTTCTAGAATGCAAAGCTCTTTGGTATATTTCTTTGGAATTTTCGGTGGCCCACTACCGCAAATTTCTCAAATAAAAATAAGCTTCATCACTGTATGCACCGACAATTTCCGTACATCCAGGGCCGCCACATGTTTGACGTGAAACTAATACATATCAAAAATTAGTGGGTCGGTGTTATACGGGGTGTGTTTATAATTAATTTTTTAAAAGTCGTCCTTAATAAACCACCTTTAGAGGCTTGTTCGTGTGTTCAAAGCTTTTGCGTGTTGATTGATCGGTCTTTTCGGATTAGCCAATATTTCTTGTCACACGAGAATTGCATTTTCTGAAGTGCATACTGATAAAGCTGCCGAACGTTTACCGTTGAAAACAGATCCATTTGTTCACTAATTTTCAACCTAAGACATGATTGTTGGTCGCGAAGGAATATTTCTAATATTAAGTTTAAGATCGCGCTGAACTTGAATGACGTTATTATTTCTTGTAAATGCGTCCTCACAAAATACCCGCTGTTGTATTCGCAACTGATTCATTTTGGCAACTGTCAACAGGTAAACAAAAACTCCAAGGTTTGCTTAATAAAATAATATAAATATGAGGTAGGATAAATTTTTTTATAGCAATATGAAATTGTAAAACAAATTCTGCCGGTCCCTGTATAAGAAGTTAATTCACTGTTTTAATTGAAACATAACAATAAGAGAGTTTATGCCATATTGTCTCTAAAAATCCTCATTATGGAGCGTATCATCTAAAAATAACAGGTTTAAAAAATATTTCGCATTTAATCAGATTTAACCAAATTTCTAAAGTATTAGACTACCTCGTACACTTTTAAATGCTTTTGCTTAAAAACTTCTGAATTAAAATTTACAGGAATTCGACCGGAACTCGAAACTTTCCCTAAATTCGTTGATATTTCGAATTAAAACGGAACGCAGCACTGCAAATATCTAATTTGATTAGTTGGTTGAAACTGAAATGAGTTAATAGGATTCAGGAGGGTTTATCCAAGCTGACTCCTACACGTCGCCATGTCTTCTATAATTACATTTCGAGGCAAATATTCTCAAATACTATAATCACGTTTGAAATATATTAGTATTAACTTCATATTTGGATATGGTTCTAAATTTAAACGCCACAAATTCGTGAATAAGTAATAGTCTTTCCGCTTATTTATTCTGAAAGTAACCCCTAAAGAATTATGTACGTCCTGATCGTGCCTGCTTAAAAAAAGCGAAAACTTTTTCTACGTTTAATATTTTGTTCAAGTTAAGACCATTTAGGAATTAAGTTTTGTTTGATATACAAAGTTTAATAAGAATTTTTTTTTCAGTTTAAAAGTACATAAAAGTTGCTGTTTTGTAAACTTTTAACAAATTCTTACCACACTTTTAATTGCGTATAAAGCCTACTTTTCATTTATAATAACTTTGTTGAAAAATCTGTTATCAATTTTCTTTCTTCCTTCCTGGGTCTTACTACGGATCGGCTTCGCAACCAGTCTGTCTGAGCTCCCACAGGAAAAGGTAATAGCTGTGCGTGCGCAGCAAGATCCCGACTGTGTTTATTCACTAATCAGTTTACCTACAAACGTCGTTGTGTGTAGACAGTGCGAGGAGAAAACTAAATAGTAACAGCTATGTCGACAACATAATAATAACAATAATAATAATAGTAAATTGCCCTTATTTATAAAAATAAAACATATTGACAGACAAGATTAATGAGTTAGCGGTATTCGACCTCGGGTCGCTCTTCCATACAACCAACAGAGAGAAAAATTTACTTAATCTAAAACCATACGCAAAAAAGTGAAAAATTAAGGAACCAATTATCTATTTAAAAGTAACCATGATTTGACTTGTTTACTAAATAAAATCATACCAGAAAGAAGTTTGATGTTCATGGGTATTTCGTTAAAAATTTTGTCTGCATTGTATGAAAAACTCCTTTGAAATTGAACTGTGTTATGTTTGGGAACATTATACAGATGCCTAAAATGAGTAAAACGTTCATGGGTATCATGGTATCTTTTAAAAGTTTTAAATACAAATATTCAGTATTCAGGGGAATTTGATTCTTTCATCTAAATCTACCATTTGCTTTCTGTAAATTTTTCAGAAGTTTGTTCCGATTTACGCAAGTCAAAACTAAATCTAAAGCTTGCGTTTTATATTTTCTGAAGAGTATTTTTATTCTTACTCAAGAGAGCAGGCCAAGCGCATAACAGCAACTTTATATCATAACTCTTTTCCTATGTATATATAATAGTTTTAAGTTGCCAAATGATTTTTGTACTAATTTAGTAACGTGCGTAGTGAATCTTAACTTCTTAACATCTAGATACTTTGTTTTTCAGTATTAGATACTTCAGTAATTATTTTCAAATCACAGTTAATCTTATCCCTAGCTAATAAAAAATCATTGAAACATATAGTTTGTATCGTCAGCATATTGATGGATTGAACAGTAATTTTAAAAAGTTTGAAAGTCAGAAGCGTATATAGAAAATAAAAGGAGTCCAAGGATATTACCTTGTGGGATACCCTGAGTAATATTTTTAAATTCAGAAAAATTGTTATTAACACGAACTCTCGGTCGACGGTTACTTAAATAATTTAGGGAAAACGAAATTGAAATATCACCTAAACCAAAATATTTTAATTTTTTACACAAAGTAGAATGGTTTAACGTATCAAAGGCTTTGCTGAAGTCTAATTACTAGACTCTCACTCACTCACTCACTCACTCATGATTAATATTAATTAAGCATGAGTTGTTACTACTATCATTTGCTCTAATTAAATCGTCCGTAACGTGAAGTAAGTCCGTGGTAGTACTATGCCGCACACGAAACCCACTCTAAGTTGGTGGTCGTATTTCATTGTTAGTAAAATACAAATTTAACTGTCACAGAGGAAGCGACAAATTAGTACCTGTAGATTTGTGTTGACGAAGCCATAGTTTCTAAGGGACATTAAATGTTATTATGCGTATTTTAAGTGTTATTCAGAGTACACCTCCACTGTTAATATGTAGTAAATGGGTGTTACAAACCAATACGCGAAGAGTTAAGGAAGTAGTGCTTAAGTGATTTGTATAATATTGGTATTAAAAGTAAAAATATTTTAATGCTTGTGTCAGACACAGCGGCATATACATGTCAAGGATAGATGTAACACTAAATATAATCGACAAAAAATTTTCGAATTTATAATGGCACTTCGAGAATAAGTCCTGGTGTGAAATTGTAATATATCAAAAATGAGTTGAATCAATTTTATACGTGGTGTTTTATAAGTCAGTTTATAAAAATCGTCACTTCTATGGTACCTTTTTTTTAATATATGAAAAAATGCCATTAAAAAAGTTATTTAGAATGCAATGTATGCCTACTTACCAAATTTTAGGAACATAAATTTACTTTGTTGGAACTGCCTCTTTTTTCAATAGTAGTCAGTTTTTTTGTTGGAAAAAAAGATAAGACTTTAAGAACAAAAGTTGTTAATGATACTAATTTATTTTAGAAAAGATATTTTTTGTGATTTTAGAGCACTCTGAGTTTATTATTATTCGAAGTTCCATATATCAACAAATTAAATAACTCAACTCTACTAGTCGTGATAATTTTAGTCTAAATATACAATGAATGTGCTTAATTAATTAAAACACCACAGTCAGAAGGCAGCTTTCCTAGCTTTCTAAAAATATCAAAACTTGTATATGTTTGCACACAAAAGATGATACTAATGAACTAAGTAACTATTGTCCCATATTTATCCTGTATTCCCTAAAAATTTTAGTGTAATCATTGGCTAGTAAAATTATTGAATTTCTTGAAATTAATAACGCTTATTTTTCCTTGATCAACATGATTCTAGAAAAAAAACATTCTACTATCTCGGCACGTGTGAGTATCTTAAGATTATGTTTACAAAAATCTAGACAAAGGCAATAAAGTTATAACAACTTTCATTAATATTGTTGCAAAAAATTGAAAATTGTGGTTTACATGGTCAATATAATATGCTATTAAGATCATATTTAACTAATAGATTTCTATTTGTGGATTACTTTAATGAACAATCTGAAAAATTAGAAACTGATACTCATTTTTCTGACAAGTGTATGTTTCTTTTTAAACTCAACTGTAAATTGACATAACTTTCGCTATTGGTCGGTTGCAATCCGAGTCTTCCACGAAGTCCACACTAAATTTTTCAAAAACGTCTGGGCCAGTATTTTTGGAGATTGTCTAGTTAGATCCATTTTTCGTGATGGTAATCTGGTGAAACATGTTTTGGAATTATTGGATGATCTTGTCCATCCATTACTCGTTAATATTATTGAAAATGATGATCGTTACCTGGAAGACCATTTGATGTTCCAACAAGACGGGGCTCCTCCATATTATGCACGGTATGTTTCCTAGAGGATGGATTGGACGAAGAGGTGCTATGACTATTTCGACTATTTCCTGTGGGGCCATTTGAAGAGTAAAATCTATTCAACGTATCCGGAGTCTCTGGATGAGTTACTATATCGTATTGTTCAAGAATGCTATCAAATAAACCCACAAATGTCTCAGAATAAATGACCTACTTACAGTGTGTCCGTAAAGTATGGATTATTTTCATTATTTCTTAAACCAAAAATGTTTCGAGAAAATCCTCGATTTTCAATTTCAATTGCGAACATTATCCTTTATTTTTTTGGTTATGACGTCATCACTGTTTCTGTTATGACTTCATCGATATATTTTTTTAAATAAATAAATAAAATGGCATCAGTCTATAACTGAAGTATTTGATCTAACAGGACAATTAAGATTTGTGTCTATATCTAAATAAACTGAGCTAAAAGAATCACTAAAAACATTAATAATTTCCTGGAAGTTATCGTATAGATTGTAGTTGTACGTCATTTTACCTGGTGTCCTTGTTTGATGACTTTTCGAATTTACATAATACCAGAAATTTGTTGGGTCAGATGATAATAAGGCCTGAATATTATTTACATAAATCTGAACGGCTATATGGATCTGCTGTTTTGTTAGCGATCAAAATTTTTCAATTCATCAATATGAAACTTACTACTTCTTTTTGTAAGAACTGAAATGTTCAGATTTTTGTTTCATATGTTTGATTATTTCAGTTGTGTATGATTGATGATAGTCATATTGAGGTACATATAAATCAAAAATCTGATGTAATTTGTCATAAAACATCTCAACAGCTAAATTTATATCACTAAAATTCTATAAAAAGTACCAATAAATCCACTTTAAGCCAGGAGGCAGTGAATTTTTTTCGCACTTATTTTCCCAGTCGGTATATATGTTTTAATCTGTTCTCTTAGTGACAAAAAACAAGAATTTTTTGAGTCTGGCTAAAATTTTTGGATGGATTCGAAAAATAAAAATAAAATACAAGTCCACTTATCTTCCCCGTCATAAATATTTTACATTTACTAAAGTGGAACATTAAGTTTATGAAAATAGCAGTCTGGCTTATCTCAGATAGCGGAAAGTGAGTCTGGCTGAAAATTTGTGGATTCAAAAATTTGACCGATTTTGCGGCTCCGTAACCCTTATTTTTCCAGGCTTGAAATTTAGCATATAAATTGTTATAATCATAAACTGTAATTAAAAATAAGTTTGGCTGATTTACGAAATTGGCAAATGAGTCTGGCGGCATCTTCAAAATGGGAAAAATAGAAAATTTTTTGCTCTTATTTTCCCGGGTTTGAAAATTTGTCACATGATAGATTATACTATATTTTCATAGAAAATACACATCTGGCTGACATTTACAATCACGAAGGCCTTGCCAGACACAAGCCAGGTAGTAACGAGGAGCGTGCATATTTAGGTAACGACGCGGGAATGCGAGTTACCTGAGAAGAGTATTGATGATATTGACGACAGATGCGAAAAAGATAATGATGATAATGATATTATGAAGACACTGATAGCAATGGCGAAGGCGAAATTGATGAAAAAGAAAACGAAGACTTCATTTAATTTATATTTAATTATAACAATATTTTTCATTAAATAGTTGATTATTATTTTTAATCAATTATAGTTATTTTTTTCATTAGCCGATGTCAAATAAAAATTTTTTCTGCGGCTTTCATTAAAATTTATAATTTCGTTAATAAATATTTTTCAACCTGCCCCATCATAATTCTGTACTCTGTGCTTTTTTTGTATTTCATTGTTTACTGTTCTCATAAAAAATAACATGTACGTATGACACTAATTACCTGTATAATCGAACGTGCCGAATTTAGGGCGCCTGACGATCATTAGACGAGTCTGGTAAGGCTTTGGAGATGTTGCACATTAGCTAGATTGTATTTTAAGCTGTTATTATAATATGGGCCATCATCTGATAAATTTTCATGACTGCGAAAATGAGGGAAATTTGTTTGATGAAAACTTTTCAGTTTTTCACCTGCCAGACATATTATCCATACTCACAGATTAGCCAGACTATTTTTTTTTTTTAACTTCAGTATACCTCTTACTACTAGAACTATTTTTATCACTGGAAAAAAAAGGGCAGTGTATTCGTATGTTCTGACGCATTTTTTCGCCTCAACCCATCGGAATCCCCCCCCCCCTAAATATATATGATTTTGCTTAGAATTACTATCCGAACAATTTTATCCATATTTGCTGACTGGGAAAATAAGTACCGAAAATCGTCACTGCCTCCTGTACTATTATATTTCATAAAAACAATCCCAGTTTTATATTTTACTAGGTATTGACACACGAACTCTCGCTCTATAATTA
Organism: Rhamnusium bicolor; assembly: GCA_029963845.1. NCBI lineage: Eukaryota > Metazoa > Arthropoda > Insecta > Coleoptera > Cerambycidae > Rhamnusium > Rhamnusium bicolor. The sequence goes on along the minus strand of JANEYF010004051.1, from coordinate 67,031 downwards.
ATTACAGCAGTAAATGCAGAAATCTCTTGGTGATTTGCGCAATTAGTAAAAAATAAATTCGTGACTCTACTGTGCCCACAACAAGGGAAAAACGAATAAGATAAATGTTTTCTTCAAAAAACTCCAGTTCATTGTTGCAAAACCCAGAAGTTCTGCAAAAACATCAATCTATTAGTTGCCAAACTTGGTTTGTTTTTAAAGCTGGATAAAGCAACGTCGCGCCCGAACTGATGGGGAATTTCCCAGGGAGACTACTTTTTCCAACGGTATTGCCATTGTCTCCGGAAGGTTGTTTTAAGCGACGTTTAAATTTCATGCAATAAAATTCGCGTTAAATTAATAGGGTGATTTACTCAAAGAATATTGCGTTAGGTGCGAAGAGGTTAAGAATATAAGTTAATTTGTTACCTGCAGCGCTCCAGCGAGTTCTTTGTTTCATATGAATGGGTCCCGTAAGAGGCATGTTTTATATTAAACGTGAAACGAGGAGTTCGGTGGATGTATTCTGGTCTGCCGGTCCGAACGTATTTATTTACATGATAAGAGTTACAGAAGGCAATTGTGTTATGTTGAACTTAGTGTCTAAATAAACCGAGGGAAAAATATGTTCTACGTATAGCGATTTTTAACCAGATGTACGGCATTAGTCCAAAAGAAACAAGCTATTTTCGCCTTTGTAATAGAATTTATTTTTGTTCTGAATTTGTTCGATATCTGCGAACATTTTGGTGACATCAAAATATTTGTCACAGTTTTGATTCAGCCGTATAATTGAATATCGTATTGGATTTTCAGTTTTAGGTCATTTAGATTATCGTATTTGTTTTTGTATTACCACACTCTTTAAATGATTCCACAAATAAACATCCAGAGGGTTTATATCCGAAGATCTGGACGGTCATTCAGTGGCACCTCTACATCCAATCCGCTTTTGTGGAAATCTTTGATTTACATAATCAGTGCTCTTTCTTCAGATGTTACAGAGGTACCCCTGAGATTGCATGAATTTCAAAACCTGAAACCACAATATTATCCGTGGTGCGTTATATTACTTAAGTAACTTAAAAAAAAAATTAATAACAAGAGGGAGTGACTTACAATTCGAAGTTTGCTAAGTAAGATGCTGTTGTCAAATACGTAGGCTTTTAAAAAATAGTTGTAAATCACATCGTATGTTTCGTTGAAGTTTTCCGCTATGAATTGCGTTATATGAAACAGATTGTTTATCGTAGATTTACTGTGTATAAAACTATGCTTTAGCGAAGTTACAGATTGACCGATAGTTTTCGATGTGACCTTTTCTGTAATTCGAGCAAATTCGAGAATTGTCCCAAGTTTCTGGAAATTATCCGAACTTTAATAATGAATTAAATATTTTGATAAGAAGCTCTGTAAAATTATAAGCACAAACTCTAGTGATGAAGAAGGTTCCCTTGGTACGTTTGGGTTTTAGTTTTTTTAATGGTAATAGTGTCCTCTAATAATACCTTAGTAATATTTAGACTATTACAATATTTGTCATTATTAAAACCCATTTATAGGGCACATAAAACATTGGTGTTTTAAAAAAATCATATTTACCATGTCAATTACACTAGAACTTCCAAATTTAGATTGATCCCAGATAAATCGCTACATGAGAGCGTGAGAATTCAAAATTTAAACTTGATGTGGAACGAACGGTTACCTAGATATAAAAAAATATCTGTGGCCAGCACGTAACTTTATTATACCAGTATTATATCATCCTAATCTAAAAAAATCATTCTAAATAATTCTTCACTTACCTCAATTAAATTTTAATAGCGTACCTCGAAATTTTTAAATAATTAATTACCAGGTCCTTCGATACTGCCAATAAGAATTCATGTCATATATTTTAACAATTTCTTCTTATCGACAATGACATTTTTGTAACTAAATTAGACATTTCAAATGTCAAACTGTTAAATTTATCCTCATCTTATGAGGTCAAATGTGTAAAAAATGTCAGTTTACATCAGCTTTATTTAATTACTTGGAGAATATATGTTATTGGCTTGATGTAGTAAACGTGATTTATAATCTTTTATCAAGAATATATTTTTTTGTAAAGACAAATACAAAAACGTTAGGTTCCCCTGGATCTCCTTTTAGCTAACCAATTTTACTCATCGCCGAATTTATCATTGTCTTTGGTCTTTAGAATACGTGTACCAAATTAGAAGCTTTATCTCAAGAACTGTGCCTGCTATCGCGATACTGCACACATGCAGACAGATTTTTTTCCATAAAGTTATGTTTTTTCATTGTAATTCCAATAATTTAAATTTGTTAAAGGACTCTTAGAACACACATTTGTTTCGGATGGTGACGAAAATTTTTTTGTTAACCAGTTGCCAAGAAATGTCGATATTTCCATTAAAAATAGTATTTTGTAGATAACTTGATGTTTAAATAAATAAGAAATAAGCGGGGGCCATTTGACCAGCTGCTGTGATTCATTAATTTATTAATACTAATTTACGGTAATTAAAAACGAACTATCATCTCATTTTAAACCATATGCAAATTTAATAGTTGAAACTATGGACAAAACTAATTTCTAATTATTTATTTGTTCAAATTATGATTTTAGTGGTTTTTTATTAAGAAGTTTTACGAAAGTTACTTTCATGCTGATAAAAAAGGAGACGTCATTTTTGCCAATATTTGCTTATCATCAATAGAAATATTTTAAAAATGAATACTTGGCTACCTGATGAACACACCGCCTTCTGTAACTGTTGTTTTATAATTACAAGTGCTTATATTGATTCTACCTTAAAAATGAAAAATAAATATATTTCCCTTATTTGTAATAAGAAAAAATTCAGTAGGCAGGCATTATTATTATCCACATACGAAAGGAGAGAATAAAATATTACTTTTAACCAAAGATACCTTGTCTCGGCACGGGAAAAGAAAATTGGGAAATCTCATATTTTCGTTATCCGCTTTCCCTCAGCCTAAAGCTTCCTCAGTTGCTACACAAACATTAAAATATATGAGGTCTTTCTAAGTCAGCGCCCGATTATAATATCATGACCTCTTTGACCTTTGTGCAGTAAGTTGGATAAATACATAAAGGCTTTATAATCGCTATTCTTCTTTCTTTAATGTGTTTTATGATACCGTTTGTAAGTTAGATTTGTCATATGATTAAACTGTAGTTCTAATTCAAATAATGTCTTAAGAGTCTTATATACCCTATTAAATCATATTTCTCGAATATCTCATTTAAAACATATCCGATTTAAGTGCGATATTTACAAGATTTTTCAAAAATATGTATAAAATGTCGGAATGCAATTTTTTTTTTTTTAGAGTCAAAAAATTTTCGCATGCATTTTAAATATTTTGTATCCAAATTTTTTAACATTCCGACATTAGTCACTGTTTGTAACGTTTATATTCATGTGGCCCAACTCTTGGATTAGTTGAAAATGAATTTATTAGAAAACTAAAAACTGCATATCTATATTCCGATAATAGCTGCCATCTCTCATGATATTTCGGAAACACAGATGCACTTGCATACACTGGACTCGTTTGCGGGAGGGGGAATCGGGCACTTAGGAACCACGTTGCGATTTGCGTAAACAACAGTGGCGTGTGTATTCTAGAGTTATCTCAAATTTACTTATTTGTTATAAAGTGGGTACACTTGATTTCAATAAAAACTGGTACACTTTCTTTTGGCTATGTAAATCATTCGTTCTTTGACTGATATTAATAATCTTACAAATGTCACTTTGACGTTAATTAGTGGCGCCATTATTAAAAATGGTTCGACATCTAACAGATATTCAAAAATTGTTTCTAAAATTGAAGATGGTTGGTCCATAAGAAGACTTGCTGCTGAATACAATGTGAGTAAAACCACGATAATGAGTGTTAAAAAACAATGGGAAAACCAACCAAACGGTATCCCGTAAAGTTGGTTCCGGTAGGCCCAGAAAGAGCAATAATCAAGAAGATGAAAATCTTATAAATTACCTAATAGAAAACCCTTTTCAGACTGCAGTAAATGCAATTTCAGAGACAAATTTCCTTGCTTCGGTATCTACTGCTTGCAGAAGAATAAAACTACAAAGCGACTTGAAGAGTTGTTCAGCGGCTAAAAAATACAAACTTTCAGAAGAAAAGAAGCAGGGTAGGATTATTTTTGCACTCAACTATATAATCAATGATGAAAACTTCTGGGGACAAGTTGTCTTTTCTGATGAAAAGGTTTTTAAATCCTGTAACGATGGACACGTTCGCGTATATAGGCCTCCTTCCACTAGATACGACGAAAAATATACTTTCGATCCACAAATATTAGGAAGGTTTTCAGTCAATGTCTGGGCTTGGATGAGCCTAAATGGGTTAGGTGTGTGTTGGAACAGTGGTGGTCATCTCAATTCCATTAAATATATTGAAATATTAGACAATATTATGTTGCCGTCAGTAATAGAGGTGTTTCCGGAAAATAATTTTATTTTCCAACAAGACAACTGCTCCATACATACGGCCCATCGTGTCAGGCAATGGTTTCTTAATAAAAACATAGAGTTGTTACCGTGGCCATCTGAAAGTCCGGATTTAAATCCAATTGAAAATGTATGGGGACTAATGGTGTAACATATAAGAAAATTAAATAACCATCCATATACTGCCCAAGAATTGGAAGGAATAATTGAAGACGCTTGGGAGAACTTGTCGCAAGAAGTTGACCTTGCAAGAAATCTGATTTTGTCCATGCCTGCAAGACTTCAGGCAGTTTTAGACGCTAATGGAGCAATGACAAAGTATTAGTTAATTCTGTATTACGTAATTGAAGTTCATTTATTTTATTTTTTTATTTTATTTTTATGTTCAGTTTGCATTGTTTACATTTTTTTTAATCTCAAGTGGTATTTTTGTGTTCTTATTTTAAAAATAGAATTATCAGTATTTTAATTACAACCATTAGTAGAATTATCCGTAACAAATATTATTTTTTTAAACAATAATATGGCAGGCTTGAAAATGTTTTGAAAAAAGTTATTTTCTAATTATTTTTTTAAAATTCCATTTGAATAAAATAAAACAGAAAGGTTTAATAAGTTTAAAAACACAAAGAAAACCGATCTCCTCCAAAAAACCAGTCCGGGGTAAATCACTTCTTCTCCACCCCCCTCTCGACATGCCTGGCCAGCCCTATTTACAGACATATGCACACAACTAAACTATTAAGATTTTCGATTACAAGAGTTGTACCAGTTTTTTTTAAAATCAAGTGTACACCTAAGTAGACGTGTTATTGAAAGTGATTATTAGTGCAGTGAAAGACAATGGGAAAAATAAAAACATATCATAAGCGTAAATACCCTAGCAGAAAACCGAAAAATCGAACATTAGCCCAAAAGAGAAAATATAAAAAGTAAGTACTAGTGAAAATTGAATTTTTTCGTAAATTAATAAAAGTAATAATTTTCTTTTATTTCCCGTAATTTCTGTAGAGAGACTAATATAAATGAAAGTTTTCCCATTTTGCCGTCTCTAAATATTGATAAGGAGAATGAAAGGCTCAATGAAAGGTGAATATGATAATTTTTATTTTTGATTTATTTTAAGCGCGTAACCTCAAATGGCGGCATTAACACCCTGGCAGAACGATTTGAATATGTAAAAATTTTTTACTTTCAACCGCATATATCTTTGGAAATATGCAACATACGAGAAAGTTGTATTATTGGGAAATTTAATTCTCTATAAAAAAGATCTTTTGACATTTTCGTGTATCTCCTTTAGTTTCTGAGATATACTGAAAATTAAAAATATTTGCAAACATTTTTTACGTTCAGACGCAAATAGCTTTGGAACTATGCTAGATGCGAGAATACGACTTGAAACACTTTTTGTAGGAAATTTAATTCTCTATAATTCTCCTATAGTCTCTGAGATATACTGAAAATAAAGAATTTTCTTTCCATTGCCGACAAACCGTTGGAGACGTACTAATTAATATTTCCCTAAAACCATGTTTTTTTATTCCTACAAGTTCATAAACGTCGAAAAAATGTCATTTTTAGCAATAGTGAAATTGAGCCCTATACCATTATACATTTTTCAACGCAGTCATGCGATGAAATGTTAAGGACAAGTCACCTTAGCCAAATTCTTTCCGATTATTTTTGAATCATCCGATTTTTTATATATTTCTGTACCCATTGAAAGAAAGTTCAATGATTTTTTTTTTTCAGATGCTTCTATTGTTGCGTTCTCGAACTCGAAAAAATTTTTTTCATTGCAATTGTGTTATCTGATTTTCATAATGATACTGATTTCAGAAAAATATAATCAGTGCCTATTGAGAACCCCAAAATATGATGAATATTATTGTAATTGTATTACTATAATAATTAAAAAAAACCCGATTGCCATAAAAAAAATTATGAAAATTTTTTGAAAAAAAATCGAAATTATTGAAGTTCCACGATCTCGATAGATAAAAAACATTGTAAATGTATGTTGAATCATTAATATCTTTTTTTGATCATATCAAAAATGTTCCAAAAAAGGAAATACACGAAATAAATAAAAAATATCTCAAAAAACATCGTAATTTCAACGCATAATTATTTTTATTATTTCAAATAAATGTTGTACAACTAAGCAAATTTTTTGAATAATAACGAATTCGTGATTATTTTTTTTGAATTTTTATTTGAATAACATATGATAGTAAATATAAAACAAAAAGTATGAGTCACAGGTCAAAATTTTAGGGATACATAATCCCCAACAGACAGTCCCTTTGACTATTGTATGCCGTTGATGATGTAGATACAGCCATGAACACAGTTTCCCCTGTCCGCTTACAACTCATATATATCTTATATATAGTATTATACTATAGTATAGATATAGAGTATTGAGATGGTGTGGTCATACGGATGTTTCATATTTGAAAAGTTTGGCTGGAGTAACGAAATCAAGGCGTGCATACAGGGTATTCAAATAGTTCTGCCAGGATGTTAAAACCGCCATTTTGTTCTGTCAATTGGCATTTACACTTGAAACTTGAAATAACTGCGATAATAACTATCTTGAGCACCAGAATGTCCTTCCTCACGAATGTTCTATTCATGAGGAAAATTCCTTATTTTCAGTATATCTCAGAAACTAAAGGAGATACGCGAAAATATCAAGAGACTATTTTTGTAGAGAATTAAATTTCCTATAAAAAGTGTTTCGAGTCATATTCTCGCATCTAGCATAGTACCAAAGATATTTGCGTCTGAACGTAAAAAATTTTTGCAAATTTTATTTATTTTCAGCATATCTCAGAAACTAAAGGAGATACACGAAAATATCGAAAGACCTTTTTTGTAGAGAATTAAATTTCCCATAAAAAAATAATAATACAACTTTCTCGTATGTTGCATAGTTCCAAAGATATATGCGGCTGAAGGCAAATAATTTTTTACAAATTCAAATCGTTCTGCCAGGGTGTTAATGCCGCCATTTTGTTCTGCAAATTGGCATTTACACTTGAAATAGTTGTCACAACAACATACTAAAAGATGAAGCTTAACTAAATAATAAAAAGTTCATCGTTCACACGACATGTTGGGGGTGATCTGCCACCCCCTTATGACTGGCCAATCGTTCTGCAAATATTATATCGGTGATTGTGAGCTATCAGAGGACTACTGGAGAAAATTTCAGCCTTAACTAAATAATAAAAAGATGCAGTTTTTTTTACACGTTGGGGGCGTTCTGCCACCCCCCTTATGACTGGAATCCGGGTTAATCTTCGCGGATGACACTTATTTATGCCCCTCTCAACATCCTCTCAAAAAATAGGCCTTAACTAAATCATCGCCGAAAAATGTCACTGGCTCTTAGACTATTAGCTACTGCTTAGCTTATAAGCTTGACGCAATACAACTTTTTTGTCGGTTTATGTCGTACGAAACCTCTAGTACTCCGCCTCTGATAATTCAACATCTCCCGATCTGAAATGATCCACTATGCCGTTCTATAACTAGAACATCGACCACCTTCGACATTCGCCGCGATAATTTCGGTTTGGCTGTATATATGGTGGCCTGCGCGGGGTGTGGTAAAATCGAGACTATATTTCACTTGCATCTGATATAGACTCTTAACAATTTTTTTCTACAAGTATTAAGAAAAAAAACTTTGTCGCAATATAAAGCTCTAATTTTAGTACTAATATAGTAAAGTTAGATTTTCTACGTGTTGAAAAGTCAAAGAATCAAAACCCAAAATTGGTTTGGAAAAAAATTTATTTGCAAAACTCAGTGCGGCATGAATCTTGCCGCACTTGTCATATTACTTTCCACACTTTCAATTAAAATACTGTTTGGAATACACATTTTATTCGAACAACTTAATAATTGAATTATAATGTTACATCAATTATACAAGGCTCACAATTATTTAAACTAATGTTAAGAAGAACTGGAAAACTACAGTTGGGAATGTTAACATCTGAGTTGCCGATATAGAAAGTGATAAGTATATTCCTCTAGTGGTCAGTGCTACTACTCGCCACTACATATCTTAGTGACTGATAGCGAACTGCGAAGCAGGACCAAGAGCTGTGACTTCTAGCTCTGGTGGACTAATCTATATAGTGAATAAGATTTACAGGGAGCAACAAGTTCGAAACCGGTCTATATTGGAATTGACAAATGATCTTAACCACCGAACAAGACTTGCAGGTTTAATTCCACGCAGGTCAGGACGTTCGCCCACTGAGTAGTTGTTTCCTATAAATCTTATTCAGTATATAGTTTAGCCCACCAGAGGTAGAGGTCACAGCACTCGGTACCTGACCACTAGAGTTACTCTCTATGTCTGTCTTACTTAATCTGCTTTAGGCTGGCCTTGTTTGCTATTATTATTTGTCTTTTCCGTTACATATGGCATACTGACAAGAACATAACAAGCTCGAAACCGGTCTATATCTAGTGAGGAATTGACAAATGATATTAGCTACCAAACGAAACTTATAGGTTTAATTCAACCGGGTCGGTGTTTTTTACAGAACAAGAAATAAATTAATTGTGGGTCCAACAAGATGGCTGTCCTGCATATAATACTAATGACGTTAGACGGATATTGCAGAAAAATTTTGTAAACAACATAAATTCAAATAGACGACCAGTATTGTGGCATCCCCGCTCGCCTGATATAACCCCTCCTGATTTTTATTTGTGGGATACGATAAAAAATGAAGTGTATGATTTTGAAATCTCCGAAACTATCGATATTTTGGAAGACAGAATTAGGTACGTTTTCGGCACAATAAATGCCGATACTCTTAGAAGGGTAATCAGCTTAGGCGTAGATGCCAAAAATGTATTCAGCTAAATGGAGGTCATATTATATCTTCTCACTTCTCTACTATCATTTCTTCTATTATGTTAATTTGCTGTTATTAAAAAATTTTCTCCATATCGATTATGTTTAGTACTTTAACAGAAAATTAAAATTATTTAAACATGTCGAACTGGTAACCTTAATATTACTGTTATTTTTTTATATTGGTATTAGGTGTGTCCTTGAAATCAAAATAACTTTTTGATTTTCCATGGCCTACTATTTTGTTTTGTTAAGCAATGGATATTCTTTCTTAAATTAGTCACTTGAAAAACAATTTTTCCTCAGCATGTGATAAATTCAATATGGCTGCCATAAGAAAAACAAAAGTTACCTCGGATATCTCGAAAACAAAAGAATATCGAACATTCGTTTACACCAATATATTAGACTTCAAAAAGTATCCTAATAACGTAAAGGTCTAAAACCTGACCAAGGACAAGTAGGCTGCAGCCAAAAAGAGAAATCCTAAATTTTCCTTTTTTGGAAAATCCTAAAAAAAGTTTCATTTAGCCGTGATTTATTAACGGATTTGGAATTAGCATAAAATTTGCTAAAACTTATCCCATTTAACTAACCTTGTCGTTCTTATGGCTTCCGAAATCGTAATGGTGAACGTCGAATTTGGGACACAGTATATTAAACGTAATAATAGTAACATTAATTAAGGGGCCTAGTCGGAAAAAAGCTTCGGATAGCTGTGTCACTCTCTAGAAAGTTTTTATACATGCGCCGCTGAATAATTTTGCTCTTGACTATACCTTCACTGGACGTTTTATTCACCGACTTCATTGAGGTGCGATTCCCGATAGAGGTAACACTTTCTTGCTCCATTTGTAGTGACAAAGATACTTATTTAGAAAATTCTTTTTAACCAAATAGTACGGAATAAAAGATTGAAACTTGCTGAGCATAATTATGAAGATTCATTCTAGACGACATGTATGAGTTTTACCTCGAATTTTACCGATTGATATCATAATTCAGGAGCTAATCACGTCCAAATTTCACTTATATTTACAGCATAAATTTTCCCTACATATAGTGAAAATTAATTAAAAAAGATATACATGTACCCTCTAGTACACTTTCAACTGCTGATCCTCCAAATTTGGTGTAATTTGACCAAACCGTATGGAAGAAATAAATTTTGAAAAATTACCTTACAAACACTGATTCGATTAGCCCTCTTAATGTTGAGTGCATTAAACTTATGTCCCATATTGGCTATTATGCAATGTAAACCAAAGATTCTCTTTGCACTTGGTGCGTGGCCCCAGCTTATCAGGACTTAAGACATAATATGTGATAACATTAAAGAATAGTAGGCCGTTAGTTGTTCATTAGGAGGTATTAGGTTAACTAGATTCCTAATAACAAAAACGTTTTTTTAAATTTCCTTGGCTACATGTTGAACATGTAGATACTAATTTCATTTTGAATCCATGTAAATCCCTCAAAACTTCATCATGTTAGGGTTTGTGAAATCTTCTATCGGTCTATGACTGAATACCATGGTAATTGTTTTTGCAATATTGAGTCAGAGATTATTTGTGACCTAGTCAATAGCTTGGGCGCGTGAATCATTCATGGGCTGTTGGGTTAACTGTAGATTTTTGTTGATGTTTATAAGTGTGGTATCATCTGCGCATAATACAAGTTCGGCACTGTGTAGCTCCTCACTAAAATTCGTTGACGTAAATCACCAACAAGACGGGACTTAGCACCAAGCCTTGTTGCACTCCAGCATTAATTTCTCTTAGCTGTGAATTTTTATCGTTAACCTGAACAAATTGATGTCTATTTGATGAGTATGATTTGACTTGATCACAACTGCCGGCATCAAAGTTTGAGGTGTTAAGTGTCTCCAATAAGACCGCATGCGACACAAAATCAAAGGTTTTTTTGCAAATCACGAAACGTAACCGTTTTCCTAGCCTAGTAAATGCATAATTGCATCATTCATACTCTTGTTAGCATAAAGTCCATATCGATTACAGTAAAATAAGTTGTTTTCTTCAAAAAGTTTACTATTTGAGTTTTTAAAACTCTTTCGTAAAGTTTAGAAATAACTGGTACAAGTGAAATTGGTCTAAAATTATTTAAGTCCATCAGCGATCCTCCTTTATAAATGAGGATAGACAATTGCTTCTAAAATTAAACAACTAACGCGATCGTAAACTTATTTCATTCCCGCTTCGCTCCCTCACAGGAAACTCCGGATGTTCCGTTCCTTGGTGTATTCTCTGCTGTATGCTTTATACTCTTCGATTCCTTTAATCTTTTCAAGGCGCACATGCTTCCGGTCTTTTCTCTGCCTGCTAACGATTATTAAATTTGGCAAACCTTTCTCCACGTACATTGTACACTTCGTCAGATAGTGGTTTTTCGCAAATAAATCAAATGCTCGTAGAATTGCACAGAACTTACACAATTCAGCGGTTACATAAATAGTGCAAGAAATGTTTATTTTTATAATTTATCAACTGCTTCATAAATATACAGAGTTTTCGGAAATGGTATATTATATGTTTAAAATTCAGACGAAAGTGTTTCCCTGAGGAGTTACAGAGGTTTGAAAACGATCTATAACAAGAAATTTTTCTGATATAAATTTTGACATATTTGAGCTAAACTTCATTCATTTCTAAGATATAGTGCGTGTAAACTATGAGCAGAGCGTGATACAAATCATACTCATCATCTTAAGGCACCACCTTCTCATATTCTCCTTTTCTAGCACTATTTGTGCTAGCTTGATGACGGTCTCGGATGCTAGGGCCAAGCAGGACTATTGCCTTTTTACCCTAGTCATCGCTGTAGACCTGGACCGCCCTCGTGCAGGGCGGGTGCTTACTTTACGGCGCTCTTCTGTCTTCGTCTTCTTTCTTCGCCAGCTTGTAACCCTCGGGGGTAGTCATCTGTCTGTCAGGGACTGTGTGGATATTCTGTGACTTGGGATTGACTGCCAGTACACAAAGTGTCAATTGACACATTGTCCTCTGGATCATCGGACAAGGTGAGGATGAACTATGTAGCTCTAGGAGGTGAAGGCCTAAGCACTTTCGTCCTTCACGGAGCTATGGGGACAACGAGCACTGGTCGGTTTACTGACCGGCACCTGCAAGGTTTGTGGGAAGGTGGTTGGTTTGTCATGTCTTTTCCGTGGTTTGGTCCATCTGTAAGGAAGGGATTAGATATACTTACCCGTTATCCAGTAACTGTACCTTCGGCCTCTTGTGCCTCGGTGCGTCGGCCGGATCGTAGGAGGTGGCCTCCCTGATCAGCGGGTTCCTGCGCTCCTCAGCTAAGGTGTACAGTTTCTTCGCTCTATCCCGGATGATTTCGGTGACTGGTGTGTACTCCAGGTTCCTGAAGATGTCAGCGTTTCTAACGTACCATGGTGCGCTCACCGCTGTCCTGATGGCCACGTTTTCCACGGCTTGGATCTTCTTCAGATAGGTCTTCGCTTGGTATCCCCATGCTACGGAGGCGTAGGTCAGCTGTGGTCTGATGAGTGCTTTGACTAGCAAAAGCTTGTTCCTCAGACTGAGCCTCTGGTTCCCTACCATTGCATTGAGTAGATGAGAGCTCTCGTCCGCTTGGCCTTTACCACGATGGCTTCGGTGTTCTGTCTCCATGTCAGGCCTTTGTCTATGATTACGCCAAGGTACTTGATGGAATCGTGCCATTGGATGTCTTCACCGAACATGGAAACGTGTCCTATGGGGGTTTTCTTGCGTCCTTTCCTGAAGAGAATCGTTTGGCTTTTTTCCGGGTTGACTGCGACTTTCCACTTGATGCACCATTCTTCCAGAAGAGAGGCTGTCTCTTGGAGTCTTCTGGTGGCTGTTCTCGCTCTCCAGAATCTGGCCGTGAGGGCCGAGTCGTCCGCGTAGAGTGCCATGGCGGTGCCTTCGGCCCTTGGGAGATCAGATGTGAAGACAGCGAAAAGATGGGGAGACAGCACAGAGCCGTGGGGGACTCCGGCTTCCATCGGTCGATACGTGGACACACAGTGCCTTATCTTCACTCGCATCTGTCTCCCGTGCAGGTATGATCTAACTAGTTTGACGAGTGCAATGGGATAACCCATACTCATCATTTTAGCTAGTAGACCATCGTGCCAGACCCTAGTGAGGCGTGCCAAAAAGAGAGCAGATAGGATTATGGTGACTTTAAGCTGATGAGTATTGTACATTACCATCGATACGTGCATTGCTATTGGACAATTGGCACTAAAACACTCGTAGCGACGAGATTTGGTGTACAATCATCCTTAATCAGTTGCTGTATATCATCCAATTTATATCATGATCCGTTGCGTCAAACTGGCTATTTCAAGGTCACACGATAATTCTACTTTTTACAAGTTTTAAGTGGGAATAACTTTTTTTCGACCACACTGTGTATTAGTTGTAAACTATAGAGCATAATATATGTCATTATTTCTACTATTCGGTTGGGCACATTGATGAATAGTGTAGACAAAAATAAGGAATAATCAGAGAGATTAAACATATTTACATATAAATCATGAGCATGTCTTACCCCAAGTGATATATGTGATAAAACAGATATTTAAGTACTTTCTCATGTGTAATTTATAAGACTTTAATATGTTAATGAGATAGGTGACCAGCCAATATTACAGTAACCAAGGTGTGATCAAACAAAGTTGTTATATAATGCTTTTTTACTTGCTTTTCTTTAATTATGTTTAAGGATAACAAAATCTTTTGTATTCCTACAGAAAAAAACAATCTTATGAACTAATTTTTCTAATTAAGTATAACATTGACGTAGTTTTCCACGAAACATTAAAACATCATATGCTGCACTCAACGCGCGTTTCACCTACTAAGTTGGCATCATCTGGAGATGATTAAAACTTTAATCATCTCCAGATGATGCCAACTTGGTTGGCGAATTGTGCGTCGATTGCAGTATATGGTGTTTCGTGGAAAACTAAGTCAGTGTTATCTTCACGTCAAAGGTTCCAACCCATTCCAGGAATGAATAAGTATAACTTTTTGTAAGAAGAATAATAGTCTTTTTCTACAAACACCATTAAAAACTAAATTTTTAACACGGCATACTTGAATTAAAAATATAATATTATATAAACTCGCGTTAAAAATGATCACATGATTTACTTTTAACACTAGTGCAAAAAGTAAAATGACAAGTCGTTTGTCATAATGACATTTATATATTTATTAACAAAAAATTACAAGTTATTTAGAAATATTTATATTAATTGTACAATTTTAATATTGGAACTCATCATATTGCAATAGTTTTTCACATTTGACAAGCATGTGTCAAACAACGGGCAAACTTGATTTATTTATTTCATAAATCCTACAAACTACTAGAAACATGAGGTAACCATTAAAAGAATTTGAAATCTTTTTAAAGAAACTTTATTGTTCTTTTAATGGTGTTTGTAGAAAAAACATTGTATGATACACGTGTTAAAAATGACTTTATTTTGTTCGTGGAGTTGCTCCACTCGTTTACGCTCGTTTCGCAAACTTCTCCACTCACAAAATAAAAAGTAATTTTTAACACTTGTATCATAAATAACTATTATATCATTAACATACCAAAGTTCAACATTATTAGACATAAGGTTAATCAGTTTGCTTTCGTTTATACATGACAGCCACACACTTCTTCTTGTTAAGACTAACTTTCTTTGTAATCATTGCGCTATATTGTAGTCTAATAGATCTTCTTAAAACAGAGAGCAATTATCTCTTAATTCTGTGATACAATTAGAAAAAAATACACAGTTTGAGTCATATAATAAATCAAGTAAGTCAATAATGAATCTGAGAAATAGCAGTGGGTCCAGGTTACTTCCTTGGGATACACCTGACATTATTTCATACATCTCATTTTAATATTATACAATACTTGACGTGGTGTTGTGCAAATGGCCACATAGTCACAAAAATGCATAATAGAAAAGATATAGATTCTTTTTCAATTTTATTTTATAAAAATGAATTTCGTGGGTTTATTTCAGGACTGACTACTTTTACCACATTTTACATGGACCAAGCACAATTTTTCATATCCGGAAATAATCGGAAGTGACAAACTTTCGTTTTTTAAATGGAATATTTTTGATTATTAGACTTTTTCATTAAATATACTACTATTTTTTTAAATGGTCATAATGAAATAAATAAAAATTTTTTTAAATATATAATTAATTTGTAGATTTATTTATAAGGTCAAAAACCAATTTTATAAAAGTGAAAAAGGTCAAGATTCGTGTTTTTTTTATTTGATCGACAAAAGTTGTTTCAAGTCGAACAGGCATTAAAGGAAAGCAAATGATCTACGTGTAGATTTCTTTTGTGGTGTAATGATGACGGTTCTCACTACAGGTGGAAAGGGCATAATCCATACACATCATTATTTGCATCTGTTCCAATTGAAACAACTCTCGCTGTATATTGATTATAGATAAATATATAGAATATTTGAAGTTGAAGTATTGATAATATCGATTTTCATTTAAATGGATAATACCTATTTTTTGTAATCAAATCAAATACAAAAGTTATACAGCATGTCCGCGGATGTTGTCTATAAGAGGTGAAAATTGCAAAAATATTCAACTTTTCGAGAAAAAGTTATTCTTTTCTGCTTTCCTAAAAAATACGATTCACGTTCAGAAACTTTATGTTTGATATACGGGGTGCTCAAAAATTACATAAACTTGAAATTCGCTGAAGAGTAAATAGGTCTTATCTTTAATTTTGAAACAAAATATTAAATAAAAAAGTTTTATAGCCAATCAAAATCCAAAATTTCAATTGAATATTTTAATGTTTGTGAAGAGAATTTTTTGTAAATACCATTAGTCAGTTTGTGCCACCTTTTCTATTTGGCTAATTGTAAGTAAGTACCAGAAAGACAATTCTGAATTTCTAAAAACCTAATAATGTAGTTGTACCTTATAGGAAGGTATATTTCAAAAATGTGTTGTAACTCATAATTTACAAAAATAATAATATTCATTCGAAATTTCGGATATTTCTTGGATATAAAATTAGAAACAACTTTTTTATTTGACATTTTGTTCCAAAATTAAAGATAGGGCTAGTTTAATCTTAAGCAAATTTTAAGTTTTTTGTAATTTTTGAGCACCCTGTGTAAAGAAATTAAAAAGCTTTTCAGCGTGAATCGTATATTTTAAGAAAGCAAAAACTTTTACGTAGAATTACTTTTTCTCGAAAAGTTGAATATTTTAGCAATTTCACCTCTTGTATACCCCATCCACAAACATACTCTATACCAGGTGGCCACGAGTCAATATACGCCCCCAATATTTTGGTTGTTTTTGAATTTAAAAAATTTGATTTTTGGTACACATAAATTAGACGATAATGGGCTACTTTTAGACTAACAGGAATGAAAATATCACTTCCGGTTGAACCGGAGTGACATCAACTTTTTTTTCTTAAATAGAATGACTATATTTCTTTGATGGTTTCTCATTAAGCATACATTTTTAAGTGCAGCAGTTTTTTTCAGATTTTAAAAATTCCAAAGAATAAGTGAGATCCGAAAATTTTTTAAATTTTTTCAAAATGGCCGCGTCAGATGAATGTGATGTAAGAAAATTACTAAGTAGGCTATGGAAATTATTAGTAAGGTTGTAGACTTGTCTGTAAATAAGAAAATAGTTGTGTGAATTACTGATAGGTACCAATATTTTTTGTTTTTTTTTTTTTTTTTTTTTTCAAAAAACGGAATTTAATTCTCATTTTCATTTCCGTAGGGGTCCTATGGAAATTTTTTTTCGGAACTGTGCTATTTTTTTTATTAATCAGAAATAATGATTCATGAACTATAATTTTTTCGCCATTAATCATTTCTTAACGATATCCTTCGTAATAATAAAAGTATTTTTAAAAGGTAGACACAAATTAAACAAGAAATAATTTTAATAAAACGTTACAACCCTGAATAAATAGAATAAGAAAACTATTTAAAACCTAAATTATAATAAACCATTATAAAAATTGTTCAAACTGTTCACCGCTTTGATTAATACACAGAGTAGCGCGACTTATTGTTGCACGTCTAACATTCTGTAATTGTTGAGGTGTTATTTGTGCAATTTCGTGTCGAACTCTTTCTTCCAGATCTTGCCTTGTGGTTGGAGCAGTCATGTAGGCTCTATTTTTCAAATGCGCCCAAATAAAAAAATCGAGTAGGGTTAAGTCAGGCGACCTTGCAGGCCATCTGACTGGACCATGGGTCTCAATCCAACGATCTGGAAACAATTGATTTAAGTAATCCCTAACGATAATAGCATTGTGTAGTCCAGCTACGTCTCGTTGGAAGTAAACCTCGTCAATATTGGTATTGGGAATTTGATTAATCTGTGGAACTATTATATTTTGGAGAAATTCTAGATATCTTGGTCCAGTTAGAGTTCCGTCAAAAATTATTGGACCTATGATATGGTCGCCCAGTACGCCTAACCAAACATTGAAGCCAAACGGCTCCTGAAACCGCCCCTGTCTCATAATGTGAGGATTTTCAATTGCCCAATATCGAGTGTTGTTTCAATTAAATCACCCAAGGTTTGTAAATCTCGATTCATCAGTGAGCAAAATGTTTTTGATAAAATTCTCATTTCTTAATTGGCGTAACTGTAACTAATTACAAAAGGTTATTCTTCGTTGATAATCATTCTCATACAGAAATTGATGCAATTGATATTTATAAGAACGATAGCCGTGTTTCTTTAAAATTTTCCTAGCTGATTCTTTGAAAACTGTTAATTCATGTTCAATTTGTCTTACCGATATGGTTGAATCAACATGCACTAAAGCTAATACATTAATTTCCGTTTCTTCATCCACAATAAATGTTTCTTCAATTTCTATATCAGGTTCAGTTCTAAGTTGATGCTCCAACTGGGCGAAATAGTTTCTCTGAGGTTGTCTTCTTTCTGAATATCTCTCTCCATACAGAGTTTGTGCTCTAGTTGCATTACGTTGAGTCTCTCCATAAATAATCAACATGTCAACTTTCTCATCTCTTGAATATTTTTCAGCCATTTTATATTAATTTTCTTGTTTATAACAAATTTAATACACTTGCTTCAGAAAATTTGTGAGTAAGTCAAGAATTGTTGCGAATGTCTGTCATTTTCATGGCTACCTGCAATTTTGGATTTAAATGTAGATAGGTACCTTATTAAAATGATTTGTTGGCGCTTACCTGTTAAAAATACTTTTATTATTACGAAGGATATCGTTAAGAAATGATTAATGGCGAAAAAATTATAGTTCATGAATCATTACTTCTGACTAATAAATAAAATAGCACAGTTTCATTAAAAACATTTCCATAGAACCCCTACGGAAATGAAAATGAAAATTAAATTCCGTTTTTTGAAAAAAAAACTAAAAAATACTGGTACGTATTAGTAATTCAAACAACTATTTTCTTCTTTACAGACAAGTCTACAACCTTACTAATAATTTCCGTAGCCTACTTAGTAATTTTCTTACATCACATTCATCCGACGCGGCCATTTTGAAAAAATTAAAAAATTGTTCGTATCTCACTTATTTTTTTGGAATTTTTAAAATCTAAAAAAATTGTTGCACTTAGAAATTTATGCTTAATGAGAAACCATCAAAAAAATATAGTCATTCCATTTAAGAAAAAATAGTTGATGTCACTTCCGGTTCAACAGGAAGTGATATTTTCATTCCTGTTAGTCTAGAAGTAGTCCATTATTGTCTAATTTATGTGTACTAAAAACCAAATTTTTAAATTCAAAAACAACCAAAATATTGGGGGCGAACATTGACTCGTGGCCACCCGGTATATTAAATAAACCGGAATACCGTCAGATTATATGCGAATTATTATTGAATATAAAACTTTAAATAAAAAACTAATACACTTTTATCTTAAATTACAATTAATACATTAATTTAATAAGAACATTTCTTTTTTATAGTATATCTTGTTTAAATTAATAGTAGGAAATTATATTTTAGTACTAAGATTAACATTATATAAAATAATTGAAATATTAGTAAGAAAAGATTTTTTTTAAATTTAACCTAAAAATATAAGTGTGTTAGGATTGAATATACTATAACTATAAAAATTTTATGGATTTTTGTTTTTAAACTATTTGTTTTATTCCTGAAGATTATATTTACAATTGTATCGTGAAAACTAGAGTCGCCAAATTTTAAACTTAGGTTTAAAATGTGAATCTAAACAACTTCTTTTATGTACGTGTAAGAATTTAAATAAGAAATTTTTGATAAAAAAAAATCAAAATACTCGAACATCTCAACTTTAACGTGAGCAAAAACAAGTTGTGTAAAATCATTTTATTCGAGAAAAAAATGTATTTATGCCTATAGAATAGTTGATCTTGGGACACCTTGTATGTACGGCGTGTCCAAATTACAATTTCCATATCATAACTCTGCCATTATATACATATGAAACTATATTTTTTGGATATCCTCAGATGCTATACAGACCCTTTATTTTATTAAAATTATAAAAAAAACCAAAAGGACTCTTTTTAATGGAATATTTTGTAGAGTGGAATGAAAAATAATATTAACTGAAAATTTTTTGTTAATTATTATTTACTAACTTTTACAAATCTTATCACAGATAAGTATAACATATATCTTTTTAAACAATTATTTTCCCGGCTATTTGCCAAAACGCTGGAACTTGGATTACAAAAAAAGATAATATGCACATTATGTTCAGTAATACTGACTCAATAATGTTATTTTTAATTTCAACTATTCTGTCTAGTAAAACCAAAAACAAATAAAACACAAGGTACTCACCAGAGGACACTCACTTTAAAAAACTTCAAAATATCTACCGACACGTGTTTCTGCTTGCCATAGCGTCATTTTGAAGTTTTTTAAAGTGAGTGTCAACTGGTGAGTACCTTGTGTTTTATTTGTTTTTGGTTTTACTAGACAGAATAGTTGAAATTAAAAATAACATTATTGAGTCAGTATTACTGAACATAATGTGCATATTATCTTTTTTGTAATCCAAGTTCCAGCGTTTTGGCAAATAGCCGGGAAAATAATTGTTTAAAAAGATATATGTTATACTTATCTGTGATAAGATTTGTAAAAGTTAGTAAATAATAATTAACAAAAAATTTTCAGTTAATATTATTTTTCATTCCACTCCATATTTTAACTTTTATCAAGAAGAGGAACTTAATTTGTTTTTAAATTATGGAATATTTTGTATTTAATGGAAAATTAATTTTTTCTCATTTTCTGATTTTAAACATATGGGGTACCCGGGACTTATTGTTTTTAATTTTTAAATAATTCAGCAAAATAAATCATTTTCCTTTAAGAACTTAATTTTTAATCGGCGAAATTGCAAAGTATGCCATGAATAGACGCACACTAATAAAGAGATCTTTTGTTTATTCATGTCTATTAATGGTATACACGAAATTTTTGTCAATTAAATATGTAGTTTTTATGCGGAAATAATTTATTTTGCTGAATAACTTAAAACCTAAAAACGACAAACTCGAAAAATCCTATATTTTTGAAATTAGAAATATGAGTAGAATTTAATTTTCCATTTTCTAAAAGCAAATATATCACCAAAGAAGGAGTTATGATGTGGAAATTGTAATTTGGAAAACCCGTACCTAAGAAATATGAATTGTTTTCCCTTTTCTACAGAAAGTTAAAATGCAAGCCCAATTTACTCAGAGAAAATTTGTCGTACTCGTGAGAACAATAACCCCCAGGACCAGTTTCTATTATTTCCTTTATTTACAGGTGGATCCAACAAGGATGTTGAGCATTACTGGGGCTTACGTTACTGTAAACTGTGTTTGTGCTACAAACTAAACATTTATGTAAAATAAAGTAAAAACCAAGTAAACATGCGGTGCAAAGTGATAATGCTGGGCGACGGCAGAGAGAGATCTCTCTTCCCCAACACAACCCATCGACCACACACATGCGACACCACGTAGTGACTTTCTTACAACTTTAATTTCATCATGTCGAAATCTAAGTTCAGAGGGACAAGCAAGTAATACAGACAAATTTAAAAAAAATTTGGTGGATAGTGGAAATAATTCGCTCTAAGCTGATTCTTGAACATAGATGTTAAAAAAGTCAACAAAACTGTGTAAGCTCCCGCCGCTATTTTGAGAAAATGGTGACGATAAACATTTTTTTTAAATGAATGAAATTTATCAATAACAGTAGTGACTTAAGGGAAAGCAATCATCGCTACCTCAATTTTAGTCTTTCAGCAAATTCTCTAGGTGTAAACGAAATTAGAAACACCTCCATAACTTTTTCGATTTTTAATATACAGAGTGAGTTATAAAGAATAGGCCATAGAGTAACTAGAGATCCTTTGGTTTGAAATATGAGGATTTATTCAAAGGTGTTTAAGTAAAATGTGCCCAGTTAATGAGATACAGGGTGTTAAAATATTTCTTTTTATGATTTTTTTTGGGTGCAACTCAAAAACTACTTGACAGATCAAGGTCAAAATCGGTACAGTTAGATTTCTTGTAGTGACATATATATTAATTTTGCCTTAAGTTATACAGGGCGTCCAGTACAATAAATTAAGGGATGAAATTGTGATATTTTTTTTCAGAACAGCTATACGGATATTGAAATTATAATGTGTTTGCTAATTCTAAGTAAAAAAAATATACTTGTCTGAAGTCGCAAATATCAACCATTTTCGAGATACACAATTAATAATCATTTAATTATTTGCATCAAATAGGCTTATATCATGTTTTAAATAGATAACTTTGCAACACCCCCCGTCCAATTGCTGGCATAACACAATAAGCTGGGGGTTGTACTTATTGACCGGTAGCTCAGATAGCAGGTTCTGAATAAGGGCTTAGATTGATTTGAGTTCTCACCAAAATCTAGGCTGGGCGCCAGGACTTTTGCAAGTACCAAATAACGTTAAAACTTGAATTCTGTTAGGAAGGAAGTCGAATAAAAAAATATTATTTAATAAAAAGTATAATCAGGACTGGTATATGTTATTGAAAGAGAAAAAAAAAATAAAATGACTGATCTCTTACAAATTTCTTCTAACCAAATATAAACGTTCGCTGGGGACGAAGATCTTACGTGACTTCTAATAGGTTAGTCCAACGAAGAATCCATCAACGGCTAAGCTCTTAATGGGTTCGATGTCAGTTTGAATCACCACTGTCAGTACTGCAGTTACCGTTGAGAAAAAATGCCAGTTGTATAAAATATCGTTTTCCTGCTCCACCCTGTATTTAATGATCAATTCGATCCACCAGTTATCCTCTTCTCTTGGTCCAGGTATTTACATAAAAAGGGGAGAATTTTATGAGGTCAGTATTATAGGCAAAACAAAGTTAAAAGCTGTGACGTTTGAATTGTCCAGCTACGTAGACAAAATATGAGTTCACACAAATTTACAGAGTATATTGCAAACTAAACAAACTAGGATTGGTATCCCACAATGTTTTAGGAAGTTGAAGACTTCAACTAACTTAAGTATCAATAAAAGTTACATTAAATAGAAAAAAATACTAGTCCAACAAATAAACTAGGTGTAGCTATGATAATAAACAAAGTGAAATAGGTATTCACTATATGTTAAGATATTTTATTTTTTACTAAAAGTTAATCTTCAAGAAAATAGAATTGGGAATGTCTGTATACAGACAGACAACTAGAAAGATAACGTAAATAAATATGTGCTAAATATAAAACAATATTATTTTCAAATTAAAGGTAAGGTTAAATTAAATTATTTATTAGTTCCTCGGAGAGAGGTAATAATGAATTGCAGATAAAGTTAAATAAAGATATATAGCTTGACTATATGTTTACTTCAGATAATCAAAAGTTAATCAATTGCCAAATAACTAGGCAGGTATCTTTGCCAGAGAACTTGGCAAGGCTTCACTAGAGCAGCGTTCCTGACTAAATACTAAGTAAATGTTCAAGTAAGCATTCGATATTTTAAATTTAGAAAAACCTTACGTTACTAAGGTCTGGTTGGTAAATATATGCACTGGTATAAAATGATCCACCACAAAACAAATGCACCACATTAGATAATTTTCACAAAGGTTATAAACAAATAGGTTTAGTCCAAAAAGGTGTACCAATCTCCAAATGTCACCAGTCACAGTGACAACCACGAGACGTTCAAGTACTTGTATTGTTTCTATTCGGAATATTGCACTGGTCTACTGTTTGGGAAGATTAGAATAGATGGCGTGCGCGATGATGAGCCGTGATTTAAAAAATCGCGCGATGCGTTTTGTTGGCTGTTGTTATATTTTCAATTACATTTTAATGAATAAATAAAACAAAACAGGTAAAATAAATCGTTTATTGATAGAAAATCAATAAAATAACAAGCCACAACGAATGCAATAATTATGAAGATATTTTAAATAATCTAAACCAAAAAAAAATAAATGGCTAAACAAAAAGTTAAACATTTTACAATTAAATAATGATTATAATACTTTCTTGAACAACAGGTACCTATGTAATACAAAACCTATATGGCAAGGACAAAAAATATATAATTAAGCCTACCAATAAGGAAAAAAAATGTACATTTTACCAACATCCCAGATTTATGTATCAACATCGATTAATGCTACACATTATTTATACAATGTGGTCTGCAATTTAACAATACTTTTAACAAATATAATAGTAATAATATTTAATTGCTTAGGTAAAGTTTACATTAACAAAACATATTATAAACACCGATAGGTTTTTACAAATAAATATACATATCCTACATAAGAACGAATAAGTACTTGTTCGTAGGTACATAAATTATATACCTAATTAATAATTATTGGATAAATATAAACTTATTAGATAGGCGCATATGTACATATTACAGTTTCAAGCAACATCAATACTTGAAATTATAAAAAACCTTAATAATAGCATTAAAGTTATCAAACCATAAGAAGCTAATAAAATAAAACATATTTATTTATTTTATAGTTTGCAAACTGTTTCTGACTGCTGCTGGAACAAACCTCATATCAACAACTATCGTTGCTGGAATGTCGTCAGCTTATGTTTAGATTTTTTTGCATCCTTATGATTCTGGATGTTTTCTTGGTTTTTTCTTTGACACCACCAAAGAATTACAATTTTCCACACAACTTGCATGATCTCCCTGGTTACAATTTCATAATGGTCAGAAGAGGAATACCATGAGAAGTTCACATTATCAAAGATGAATTGAGTGACTATAACAGAGAAATCTTGGGTTTATGGCAAAAGATTGGACCTAACAAAAAGGAAACAATTTCATTTAAATACCTTTAAAACACAAAACACAAACTTACTTTCGGTCATTGACTGGAAAATAGTGCATTTTTTCCACCTGGTCTACATCGAATCCATGGCATGGTTATAATAAAATTATATACTACACTAACATTAATAAAATGTTCAAATAAAATAGTATTTAAAAGTCACATTATTTTACAGTTCGTATTCTAATATAAAATAAAAAACTACACACACTACACAATATCAGCATCAAAACAAACAATATGGTGACTGGATCCAACATCAACGATGACGTTTCCTGTGCTGCCAGCGGCATCTACGAAAATCTTCCCAAACTGCAACAAAGATAGATTCATTGAGAAACCCCTATGTACAACAAGGATAGAAGTATGTCAGTAATTATACCTAAAACCGAACACATTTTTATATGTACTTGAATGTCTCGTGGTTGTCTCTGCCAGTCGCCACTTTTAACAGAGCTACCAACGTAGCCAAGTGACCTAAAATATCAACAGACAAAGACAGAAAACAACTAGCTACGATACAAAATGGCGACATCCGTTGCCGGGTAAATCTAAAATTTACAATAACCGAAAGTTAGTTTAAATTAGCACACGAAATTATTACAATATCAGAGGGATGGATTTTAGATAAATTATCAACAAGGCACGATAAATCGATACTAATCAATATTAATGAAGGCTGTTCCAAAGAACAACCAAGGTGAACTGATCACCGAAAAGCAAATTAGCCCAAGGCGTAAATTAAGATAATTACGGTACGATATTATTATGAAAATTACCTCAAAGGTACTTTAAATCAATATAGCAACTTTTTAAATAATAGTGATCATAAAATCACACGATAAAACCAGAAAATATATAAATTTTACCAGACCGCTGAACTAAAGATGGTTTCCTTCTGAACGCTACACTAGTAAGAAGGAAGTAGCACCTAAACTCGATTATAGTTTGGAAAGAGACAAACATTTGAGAGTACGGTACGAGCAATAAAGATAGATATTTATTGCAAAAATCTGCAAAACCAACTGTTCCAGTAGAAATCAGTGGCGCCATCTGGACTAGACTGGCTGAAACTTAATTCATGGTGGACAACAACAAACTGGAATGAAATAGCTTGCAATTTCGTTACAACTTACTGTACCTATTACAAATATATTTTAATCGAAACAGCACATTTTTTTTAATAAAGTATTCATTCATAAACTACAGATAACAAAAAATAATTAGTAGGAAAATGTAAAATGACAAAAATGAAATTGCACAATAATAAAAGACATTTGACATTAAAGTAAATGTTTAGAATGACCTCCGTTTACTTCAATATATTTTGTTATGCGTTTTCTTAGACTAATATCAAATAGCACTTGTTAATCTCTACTGTAGCATCAAATAAGCTACAAGTACTAATTTCGGGATTTTCAGTTATACGAACTCAATTTTTTCCGCATCATCGGCAGATATAATTTTTAGACGGCCATTATGACGTTTAAGATGAAAAGAACCTGTCTCAGCTAAGCATGCACAAAAATATTTAAACAGTTTGTGGTTAGGCTGTCTTCAATCTGGATATAAATCTAAATATTTTCTTGCTGTTGCGCATCCAGAAATATGTTTTTGGGCGTAAACATAAATCATGTCTCTCGTTTCTGTATCAGAAAAATGATTACGTCGTGGTTGTTTACTTCATAATAATGATACAATATGAACAATGAAACTTTAACTGCAATCGCTTTTTACTAAAATGGCAAGTATGACTTAGTCCTGCAAATAATGAAAATAATGTGTATAATGTTCACTTTGTCAGTTCACTTTTAATCCTTAAATATCTCGAAAACGGTTCATTTTAGCTACTTCAGACAAGTATACATTTATACTTACAATTACGTCATAATTTCTATTGAAAATGTTCGTACAGGAGTTCAGAAAATAAAGATCACATTTTTGTCATTTAATATATAGTATATTGTATAACTTAAGTCAAAATTAATATGAAATTATGATTTCTCTTCAGAAGAAATCTACCTGTATCGATATTGAACTTGATCTGCCAAGTAGTTTTTGAGTTGCACTCAAAAAAATGATTAAAAAAAAATGTATCTCATTAACTGTACAGCCTTGTTACAAATTCGCTTCTCACTACAGGGATCTCGGAAACGGTAAGAGATATGAACTAGCTTAAACGAGGGCAAAGTTGCGTAATCAGGGGACCAACATTATGCCTCTAAGAAATCAAGGCTGACATGATTAGTTTTCGAAATATTTAAAAAAAAAACCGAAATTTTGGAAATCTGTTTTTGATTCATTCCAGCCTTGTTTGAGGTGATATTGAAGAAAAAAGATGAACATTTTCTCGTGGCAACTTTTTGCCCTCTATCGAATGGCAATCAATTTTTATATGTAACGTTTCGTCTTTCCAGGACCATCATCAACTTTATTTTTTTTACATATGGCCGTAGAAATTACATGTTACATTTTTTGCAAGTCTTCATGACCTCCAATACTGTACTGGCTCAGCCCGAACCATATTCAGACGTTTTGTCTCGAAAAATTCATCTTCAATGTTTATTGAATTATCGTACACTCTAAGTGTCGTTAGACCCGGTGAAATCACCTAGTTATTTAAACTATTTTTTAAACCGTCACGCGTTACAATAAAACATTATTAAAGTTTTAATCCCATGCCCATATTTATTTCTAGGTTTCTCGAGTTCTCAAAATTCAAACAAATTCCGATCTAATTCTTTTCAGGATATTCATACAAATACATTTGACATACTCTGTCACAGTTGCGATTACAGGTATAATAAGTTCCGATCATATTACGCTTATCTTCATTTTCAACATTTGCCGAAACGTATTGACTTAAAAAAGACGAATTAGTTGTAATTATAAAGATTGCCGTGAATAATGTGTTAAGAAACAAACACATACTAAAGAACTGACAGTATTTATTTAAATTTGTCTGACTTGAGTTATTGGCTGAGTATGCCCTTCTCAAATGAAGATAAACGTAATATGATCAAATTTTATCATACCTGTAATCGCAACTCTGATAGAGCGTGTGAAATGTATTTGAAAGTATATCCTGAGAAAGAAGAGCCTCATAGAACATTATTTCAAAAATTGGATCGGAATTTGACTGAATTTGGAGCATTCGAGAAACCTAGAAATAAATATGGAAACCAGATACAAGAAAATGAAACACAAGTTAAGCTGTAGTTACAACAATATATTTTTTTAAAAATATGCTAGATTAATAATGATCCACATAAATCAACGCGAGAAATGAATATTAATTTACCAGGAATTAGTCGTATAAAAGTATGGAGAACCCTTAGACACAATCTTTACAAGCCCTTTGAAAACACATATCTCATTGCCTAAGACCAGGAGACACAGAACTGAGTTTCGCATATTGCAATTGGTTGCGTCAGCAATTACAGAATCGCCCAAATTTTTTACATGTTACAAGTTGTATGGACAGATGAAAGTAAATTTTCTAACTGCGGTATTTTCAATAGAAATACAGAACATATCTGGTCAATACAAAATCCAAGAAAAACAGCCTATAAGAAACCTAATAAAATTTTTATTAAATGCATGAACCGGTATTTTTGGAGACCGCGTTATAGGACCTTTCATCTATGAGGGAAATTTAAACGGTGACGGATATCTCAATTTTCTGACTACTGAGTTCGAGTCATACATCCATTTAATGTATTACCACACGTATGGTTCCAACACGATGGTGCACCGCCACACAACACTAGAAATGTCAGGGGTTTTCTAAACCAAGAGTTTCCCAGACAATGGATAGGAAATGGTGGGATAGTCGAGTGACCAGCACGGTCACCCGATTTATCCCCCCTTGATTTTTATAAAATTTATAAACTAGTTCCCAACAACACAGAAGAATTGAGCAAAAAATATCTTGAATGGATTTAACTCTCTGAGAAAAAGAGATATTCATAGGGCAGCACAAAATATTGCGAGACGGATAGATTTTTGTGTAGAAGAAAACGGAAATGTGATGGTAATAGTTTAAATAACTAGGTCTAACGACATATACAGTGTATGATAATTCAATAAACATAGACATCTAAATAAAAAATTTAGATAATTTTGGAACGAATACATTTAAAATGAATTTTTCGAGATAAAACGTCTGAATCTGGTTCGGGCTGAGACATTATAGTATTGGGGGGTAATCAAAACTTGCAAAAAATGTAATAAAATTTCCAGGGCCGTATTTAAAATAATGAAATTGGTGATGGTCCTGGAAAGAGGAAACGTTACATATAAAAATTGAGTATGCCATGCGATAGACGGCAAGGTTCCCATGAGAAAGTGTTCTCCTTTTTTCAATATCATCTCAAACAAGGCTGAAATGAAACAAAAACGGATTTCCAAAATTTCGGTTTTTTCAAATATTTCGAAAATTAATCATGTTAGCTTTGATTTTTTAGAGGCACAATGTTGGTTCCCTGATTACGCAATTTTGCCCCCATTTAAGCTAGTTCGTATCTCTTCCTGTTTCCGGGATCCCCGTAGTGAGAAGCGAATTTGTAACAGCCTGTATAGGCACATTTTACTTAAGCACATTTGATTAAAAGATGTGGGAAGATGACGAAAATGTGGAAACTATTGCCTTATTTTTATGATCTTTTCATACCTCTAAACAGACTTTTAAAATTATGCTATACAGGGTGTTGTCTTTTGAGAAATCAAAAACAGTAAATTTTTTTAAATCCAGACCTGGATTTTATTTTGGTATTTACAGAGATTAGTCAAGTATAATAAGAAAGATATGCGTAAAAATGAATCGATTATACAGGGTGGTTCAACAAAAGTTGTCACCACACTGAACTTATGTACGTTTAACTTTGAAACACCCTATATATGAAATTGTTCTAGTATTTCCAGAGCGATGACTGCCTAAATAAGTTTTCCTTCCTCTTTATGCTGCGTAAGAAACCATGGTTTTCTACAATAACAATTGCATCATACTGAAGCAATTCGATTGTAAGCTAGCGACGGAAGCTTATATAATTTTGGAGACTTTTCGTATATAAGATATTAAACCATAGTAACTAATAACTTTTGACGAACATAAAAATCTTTAATCAATCACTGTGGCATTTAATATGTTTATAGAAATATGATTAATTTTAACAATCAGTAATAATTTTAAAATGGTAACTTATTCAGAATGAGTTTTTAAACGATACGAAACAATTAAGAAATAAATTTCATTTATTAGAGGTCAACATTACAAAGTGCATTTAAGGTGAAAACTCCTAATCTTCATGTATCGAACATCTGCATTTTATATGGCTTTATTTTAAGAATTCCTAAAACCCTATCTATAGATCAATTTAACACTACATCTTGGAATATTTTCTACAATATTTTTTAGAGTTACCTATCACAGCCTTTCTTACTTAATTATAGTTTTCTTCAGTTTTTGATATTTTAATGTTTTCATTTGCAAGTCGAAACTAATTTTGATTTCAAAAAGAAAAAATAGAATTCAATTCAATATTCAGTCATTCACGTTTTCAACAGTGTTTTCAATTTACTGACATATCTCCAATAAATGGAATTGTCATTTACTCGTTAGGATAGTATTCAAAATTTACGATATTTTGCAAGGCCTCTCAAATTCCTTTGCCTTATATTTACCAGAATAATAGATTAATGTATTAGCAACACATGAAGAAAATTATACAACATGGAATTAAAAATAATTATTTGGTTCAAGAGTTACTATAGTTTTAAAGCAGTAAGTTAATCATACACTATTCTCGTCTACGCCATCTTCAACATCTATGCAAAATCAGCTTTGCTTGAATTAATTCCACTATCATTTCTAATTTAATCATATTACAGGTATTCAAATTTAACTAAAACATGCCGCCGAGCAACGAATTTAATTTAACATATCGTTTGTTATGAAAAATTATTAAAGTGCGTGTCTTAAAACATATCATGAAAAAAATATTTACGAATTGTTGTTAAATACAGGAAGAAAAGTAAAATGTAGTGCGAGTTCATGATCGGTAAAGATGAGTGAGAACGTGCGTCGCAGCATGGACAGTGATTCTGATACAATGGCACCCGCGATAGCACAGCAGACCTACGACGCCAACGTGGACTATGTGATCAATGAGTACATGGAACGGCTGGGGACGCGACTCAATATTCTCGAGACTGAGCTAAAGTACGCTTGGAGAGCGCTAGATCTACTCTCGCAGGAATACATCAAAATGTGGGAGCGCCTCGAGAAGCTGGAAGGGTTATTATATGAGCAGCAGAGTGTTATCTCCCAATTGCTGGACTTCTACACGTCTGGCGGTGCTTCGGGTGGGCGTAACATGGGACCAGCGACTGCCGCAATGTTGGAAGGGCGATTGGGTGAACTAGAAGTTATCAGGGAAATTCTCGGCAATGGAACCGTAGAAGACGGCTTGGAGGAAGGATTGGACGTTATCATGCCACATGACCAGTCTGCGGAAATACAGGAGTTAGAACTTGACGCGGCTATGGATGAGATGCATGTACCTGATGAGGCTTTTTATAGGAGCTTAAATCAAGCTTACAGGGAGGATCTCGTTGGCTGTGATCCATCTTGTCAAGGCAGCCAATTGGGGATGATATGGGAGGAGCGTGAAGAGGTGGACGATAACGGCGAGAAGAAAAACGAATTGAAAGATGTAGACAAAGCGATGCGACTAGACGATTCTCAGGAAATATACAGTGCGTTAGACTATAAAGACTACCGAGGGGACTCTCCTTGTATTAGTGAACAAGATATAGCTCAATTATCCCGAATAGACTCTATAGATCATGTAGCTATTGAAAAATTGAACGAATTGGATCGATTAAGTAATAAACTACAACAAGACTCGGTTAATATTAAACATTTACAGAGGAAGTTAATGGAATCCCCTATCTCAGTGAGCGGAATTCAGGAAGAAACCTTAGAGGGGAATCAAATTAGTGAATCTATAAACATCGACGAAAAATTGCAACAAATGTATCCGGAGGACAACTGGAGTTTCACCAGCGGCGTGCGAGATAAAGATGAACTGTTATTATTAGCCAAATCAGACTTGCCTAGTTCATTGTCCAACGCGGCATACTCAACGAGACCAAACTCCCGTCTATCGGTGACAGATACCGATAATGAAGTAGCTGAAACATTGGCTGGCGGCATACGAACCCCTACGTCTCCTAGAAGACGTCAAATAGAAGTGACGTCTTGTAACGCTCCTTTCACAACAGTTACAGGAAGACTGGCCTACAGCGCTGCTGTTCAGCATGTCGAATCGGCGGAGGCAGCTGCAGCAGCAGCTATTGCAGCTCACAATCCCAAAAATCCATTTTTCTGTAGCAGTTCCGATTTAAACTCTCTAATAGCTGCTTCTTATGAGGCTGTCCCGTGTTCTACTCCAAATATATTTAGCATTAGGTCTGAAAAAGCTGTTTCCCCAACCCTTTCGATATGCAGTATCCGAACTAGACAAGATGGGTATATCGGCACAGATGCTCAAGATATTTGCCCTTCTCCCAGCCCTCCCCCACCAGCGCCTAGAGATATTTGTGAGGCGTTTCTTCTACCTAATAATCCCTTGGTACCTTGTTCAGGTTCTAGTAATGTCTTCCTTGGAACCTCGGAAGCATCTTCGTCAATTAATCAAGAACACGGGCGATTAAGTCCAAAACCTCATTCTCCTAAATCACCTAAAACTTCCCCTAAACGAAGTAAATCTCATTCCTCGACTATCGTGGCTGCTAAATCTGATTCTGGTCTATCGTCAATGAGTGGTTGGTCTAGTTTAGAAAAGTCTCCAGGTTCACCCAAAAACGGAAATACAAAAGCGGCCTTAAATTATTATCCAGATTCAAAACATTCCTTTAATAATCGACCTATATCGCCAAACGCTTCTGCAATGCAGCCCAATATTTCCATGAATTCAAGGCCTTTCACTGAATCATCCGTCGATTCTAGGTTGGTTGAACCCCCTCAAATTTCGTCCAGCTGCTTTCTTCCTGGGGGTCATCATTTATCCGCTTTCACCACAGTTAAATCTCCCTGCAGTCTTGAAAATTTGGAGGGATACGGAAACTTTGTTCCTGCTCCAGCTCCAGCCTCCGACATAAATGTTAGTCCCCGAAAGAAGCCTGAACAAATGTCCAGAGAAAATCCCATTTCTGCTGCAGAATGTATGTACAGAAACGACCAACCGGCGATATACTCAGTTGCTGGTAGCAATAGAGAGACTTACACCTCCGTATATACTAGCAACAGTGCGGACTACATCTCCCAGACGATAAATTATCCCGACTTAGTAGAGCCTTATGAGAACAACGAATTTCTTAATGCACAACAAAGACATTTTTATAACTCTTTATCATCGATGCCTTCCACTGGGGTACAGGTGGATCCGACACATGCTAGACGAAGATCACTATCCAGATCGTTTTCAACCAGTAAAGGACCTGAAAGTATAGCGAACCATGAGGGTTACAAAACTGCTATGTATCGCACAATGTTTCCTTCAGGGAATATAACTGACGCACTTTCTTATTACCCGACTTCTTCAAGATATGATTCTGCAGTAGCCAACTTACCTCAAGGAGATTATAATGACCCAGCGACATGGCTCAACTGTCCACCAGAAAGTCAATTTCATGATAGCAACAGTACGTCAAGTTCTATGCGATCCATCGAAACATCAGACACCGGATATACCCAAAGTCCGTACATGGATAGAAGGCACCAGCATCATCCACAACACCAAAATATACAACAACCGATTTACGAAAATCAACAGCAAATAGATCAACATAACAGACAATGGAATCAAAGACAGGAAATACCATACTTAGAATTAGACCTGCGAAATAGAAATGTGCCTGAGTACGTGGTGCAACAGCAGCATGCGCCAAATAAATATTATGACTCCAGTGGAGTTATCATGACCCAGTCAGGTTACATAACAATATCTTCAGGAAGCAACGAGCAACAATGCCGTGAGGAAAAGCCTAAGAAAATGAAAAGAGGGAATACCTTAAAGTCGGCTATGACATCTGTGAGTCACTGGTTGCCCGATTTACATTTAACTAAGAGACATAGATCTTATTCTCTACCGAGTGGTTCAAAAAAAGAGGACGCAGAAAGTAACCGAAATGTAAAAAGTAACGTTCCCGTCAGGAAAAAGAAGAAAAACGCCATTGTGTCAACAGTATCAGGAATACTGCAAAAAGCCAAACGGAAAGGAGGCCATTCGCAGCAGTACACACAATCCTTATCAGACCCAGAGCAATCTGAAAATGAATGGACATTAAATAGAACCAGATCTGTTGTATCTGAAGATGACAGAAGTGAGGACAGTTGTAGTGTGTTCTCTGAAAATCAATTTGATAAGGAAAATATGTTTCCCAAAATAAGCACGGTTAAGTCAAAAAAGTCCAGCAATCAGGCAGACCATAAGTCTGATGAAGAATATCAGTTACAACCAGTTTTTGAATCATTGTCACACACAAGTGACAAAACGTCGAGTAAAACAGACACAGATGCGGAAAACGGCTTTGGAGAAGAGGAACATTCGGGCAAAAGTACAGGAAGTGGGTCTAGCAACATATTCCCCACAGTTGGTGAGGTTAAGCGCAGTTCAGGATCTTCAGAAAAAAGCGACGACACAATTATTACCGATAATAAGATGGTGGTAGTTGTAGGTGGGGCTTCCATGGAGTTCGCCGTATCTAGAGCCTTAGGAAAATACAGACAGAGACAAACCAATTCTATTTCGGACGATCAATTATTCAGTGACGAACATGGTGTAGTAATAGAAGAAATTATCGAGGATACCGATAACTTGATTGACGAAACTAGTTCACAAATATCAGGAAAGATATTACCCGAACAAAAATCGTCGGATAGCCAAAATAGTTCTGAGAGCAACAAACCAATTTTGAATGACGACTCGGCAGTATCGGAAGGTAGTCCATCGACGATAAGTCTAAGGTCGCATGTGAACCGCTTCCTGCCCAAGCATCAGCAAAGCCTTGAAATTCCGGGGCACAGAGATGACGATGATAGCAGAAGTACCCACTCGTGGCGAAGTACATCCAGAGTTTCTTCTAGGAGGCAAAGTACGGAAGATAGCATAGATAGTGAGGACGAGTGGTACTGCTACGAACTGCGCAAACTGGAAGAGATGGAGAGACAGACTCAGTTAGAGCAAGACATGGGAGCCACACTTCTCGAGGAACCCGAGCCTGTCGAGGAAGAACTATACGAACCAGCTGAGGAGGTTAAAGAAAAAAATGTCTTTTGTTCTTAGAGAATTACGAATGAAAGCTAAGGTTGTTGAAGGAGTACTAGATGAGAAAGACAATAATTTACATGTTATACAATCTGCTAAACGGAGAGAGAGTAACAGAGGTTCTTTTCAACTAGACAATGCCGCAGCCTTATTTGCTAAGATAAAACACTACCACCATGATGATGACTATGTGGAAGAACAACCACCAGCGCAACAAGTGCTCGAAATTGAAATTCCCAAAGACGAAGAAGAGCACTCTTCTGGTGAAACGTCAGGTCCTGATAGCCCCCATCATAGCACCGATGAATATGACGAAACAGAAATGATGTTAAATGACGAATTCGCTCGTTGTCACTTAAACAATGAGATGGACATATTGGCGCATGGGCCGATTGAAAATGGAACAGAGGCTACTGAAACACTCTCAGCCGTGGCTATACCAAAAATTCAAGTAGACCCATCTGGTACTCCCAACAAAGAAGAGCCTCCTAAAGAAGGTGGTCAACTGGGTAGTAAATGGAAGTTGCTAAAGACGCTGAAAGAACGTAAAGCAGAAGAGAAGAACCATCAGGGGAAACCACCAGTAGAAACACCAGTTGAAAAAGATAAAGTAAGTATGTTGGGGATGATGCAAAAGTTTTATGAAATACATGTCAAAACTTAATATCGTAGTTTATATTGTAAGTAGTTTTGCACCAGATGTTACAAAATAAGTGCAAATAATAACCTAAGCTTTGCCTTTCATGAATATAGTTTAGGAGGAAAATTAAGCTTTCAGTACTTCTCCAAAGGCAACCGATAATAAAAGAATAAGTCAATTTCATATGCAGGAAGACATTAGTATAGTTGTTCAATCTTCCATCTCTGTCACCATATCTCATCTTCATATCATTGTATATTCAAGTATGTTAACACAGATGTAGATAATAAATATTTTGTTTATGCCTCACCGTAAATAGGCAGGTCCATAAGGGCTTTCAGATTACATTTAACAAGTTTTGAAATTTTGTCTATAAAAAGTTGATTGAAGATGAACTTACTTTGTGAAAATCCATTTTGATTTAAAAAATTATAAACACTTTTTATTACTTATCTAATTTTCACTTTATTTGTTATTGTACAACTAGTTTCATCCTATTCGGACATTTTCAAGTAAACTAAATTATACACAGATTTTCCTTTCATATAAATATAAACTGAACTGAATAGAGGGATGGGTCACTTTATGGTTGATAATATAATTCAAATTTGTACAGATGTTATGTTTTTAAATGTAGGGGTTTTTTCAAGCTAGTAAATTATATCATGGTGTGATTTTTATTAGCAGCAGATTATCTGAATAAGTTTAATAACGGAGAATTATTTAAATCTATTTGGTTGTTTGATATGTTCTAATTTTTATTCCTATTTAATTTATTAATTTCTAACACTTCTAATAAATTAAGTTTTTTACTTTCCTAACAGATTCTGGTCATACAATAACTGACGACCATCAACCTAAAATATTACATATTTGTGGGAAATGAAGTGAAAATTAGACAAGTAATAAAAAGTGTTTATAATTTTTTTGTCTATAAGTATTTTAATAACCTACTAATTAATAATCTCGATTTAGTACTATCGAAAACCCAGGATGCAGTCGATTTTATCAGGTCGTTTTGCACTTAATATTGGAAA
Source organism: Rhamnusium bicolor (assembly GCA_029963845.1). Taxonomy (NCBI): domain Eukaryota; kingdom Metazoa; phylum Arthropoda; class Insecta; order Coleoptera; family Cerambycidae; genus Rhamnusium; species Rhamnusium bicolor. The sequence continues at coordinate 30,233 of JANEYF010004051.1, read as the reverse complement.
CCATAATTTTTGCAACCTTACACAAAATAACGGTTTCAATTTCAATTTTCATTTTTACAAATACTATTTTTACAAAGTAACATTTATAACTGTAAACAAAATAGTTTTGATATTATTTAAGTAATTTTGATACATCTAATTTAATCAGCTGAGTCTGAGCTGGGATTTTAACGGAGTGAAAGTGCATGAAGCTTGCAGAATAAGAAACAAGTATATTTCGAGGTTATGTTTTTAATTTCATTTTATTCGGCGCATTATTCATTAGTATTAATAACTGTTCTTTGATTCGTTATTGATAATTTATTTGTATTCTGATAATTATTAGAATGTGAATTGAGAAATTTTACGAAATCTACCAATTTCAATATGTTTGTAATTTTGTGAAACTTTCCCCTCTAAAACTAAAATTACTCTTCTCAAAAACGTACAAATTGCAAATCTGTGTCCTTGTTGCAAATCGAGATTATTTATTAAAATGTTTTCACTTGTCACGACTTGTATACACAAAATCTCAAACCTTTTCGTTATAATGCAATCTATTTAACTTGTTTTCACCTTATCGACTGCTGTAAGAGTCCAAATGATGACTTATGTCGCAACGAGAAAATGTAACTGCTATGTTATATTTTTAAAACTGTAATTAGTTTGGGACCTAACTTATTATTTTATCATCTCAGCTGGTATTAGTCATACTTTTAGACAAACTAATAGACGAAAGAGGCGCTATTTTCCTTAGAATATGATTAAGAAACCTGCGTTCATAGAGATTGACATTATGACACTCAAATCAAATCAAAAATATGTATACAATATTTATTATCACGGAATATTCCATATAAAATAAGCGATGGTTGCTCGAGTATTTCGTGCTGTTTCATGAGTGTCTCCTTCTAAAAGTGCCGCCTTCCTGAGCGCTAGAGTGTTAACTGCACTTCGTGAATCTAGCGCTGAACGATCTAATTAAAGCACCCATTATAGCTATTTAAAAAAATTATCACTTTTGTGAAGTTGACAAAAAAATTTTGTCGAACCTTTTTAAAAATGTAGATTTATATGGGGTAGTCAAATTTGGAGGGGAAATATACACAAGTACCTAATTTAATAATTCAGAGCCAAATTTTGGATGTCAGGAAAATGAGGCGAGGAGATACATTTTTTAACAAAAACCCCAAATTTATTAAAATGGCTTATACTCGATTGCTTATTGTTCTGATTATAACATCTTTGTACAATACCTTGTATGTCGACAACATTTTTTTAATTACATACTACACTGTCTCATTTCAATGAATAGACTTGTCCACCATTGAAATTAATTTAAAGTCAGTTATAATTTGACGATGTTATATCACTTGAATATGAACTAAAATTTGGGGTGATCCCTTTCAAGATTAAACAGTAAAATTTCTGTGATGGCACAGAATATAATAACACGTCGTCAGCAGATGGCGTGATGTATTAACAACTAGTAGGGCAGCATCTCTAGAAGCAAACACTTAAGAGCAAACACGGAATACTCAACAAGCTATTGGTTATGCCACAGCCGTGATAACTTGTTTCTGATTTTGATATAGCGGTGTATACGATATTTTGACATAAATAAATTGTAAACAAATAACAATAAGCAAACTGTATTTTGATAAATTCATATACCTATAATCGTTAAGTAGACTGAATGGTAGACTGTTTTCATAATGACAATCTCGCTAGTGTCATATTATTTAAATTAAAAGTGAATATTTTATACAACGTATACGTTTTCCGTCTATATTGTTGTACGTTACGTTAATGATAAAAGCTGTTATGACCCATTCATTATATTCAAACTAAGTCACGTACATACACTTTACTAAAAATGCTATGTTGTAAATATACTAGTCAAGCATTTTGAAACACTGGTACTATAATTGCATAAAGATAACTTTCTACGCCATATTTTAGATGGTTTAAATTAAAAAAAAAATAGGCGCCCTCATATTAAGAGACTTGTGTTTGAAAACTGGTATTTTCATCAAGGAAAACCTGTTCACTGCGTAAAGAATAGTGATTATAAATGTGGTGTATATATGTATTTTGTCATTAATAGAAATATAAATCTGGTTACCTCAAGATATTATATATAAAAAATATATCTGCAAAGTAACTAACAAATATTTAGAACATATAATTTGAATATAAAGTGACAATGAGAAACGCAGAATTTTTATCACGTTTAGTCGGTATTTACCCCACTGGGGTTTTAGAACATGGCTCTAACTATTTACATCTTTACAACGTCAAAACTTGAATGATAATTTCATAGATACAAAAAAAATTAGATATAATTAAGTAGACGTATATGCTGCGTTAGGTTCCCCCCCACCACAAACTATCGGATGTGTGGGGGCGTTCTTTGCGACTTAGCGTACCTAGATAACACTGACCTGCATGGATTCTGCGGTTAAAAAGGGAAAAGTGCCTATAATAATTGTTAATACACTGATTACAACAAAAATTATCCGGTCTGTAAGTATTTTGAATAAAATGAGGTTATGTGTGTCAAAGCGATATTTAGTATTTGCTGGCGATTTTTATGTTATGAAAGATAATAATAGATGTTTCACTTCAATTCAATCAAAAAACAAAAAATTGACCAATCTCAATTAGATTTATATTCTGTAGATTTTTTTTAATAGATGTTTCAAAACGTGGTGTCCAAATTTCAAAATGATGCACGCTGACAATATAAATTTCATTATATTTTCAATAATATGCATATACGGTGCTTTTCAAGTAGCTTGATAAAGAGTGTTTAAAATGGTGGATTCAACACGAAAACAAAAATTTCTTTACATTACTATAAAATGTAAATATGACAATTTTTTGCGTCGCTGACTCTAAATATGTTATCAAATATTTTAAATTCGAAATAATTGATGAGTTAAACCACGACGGACACCAAATTAAAAATAATTACTCGCTTCTGCATTTTCAAAGGTATTTCAAAATTTGGATGTAGACCACCTTCGAGTGGTGCACTCTGGGAATATAGAGTGTGTGATGAATGTAACATGTGACAGCTAAACGGTTTGATGTAATATGCTTTTACAAATAAATAAATAAAGACAACTCAACAACATTTACTTACATCATTTAAATTTATACGCTGAAATTTAAAAATGAGCTTGTAAAGTTTTTATTGGAAAATGTCAAACAGAAAAATATGTATCTGATATTATAAAGAACAAAGAATGATCACAGGTCAAGTTAATCATTTTTTTTACAAATATGCAGTGGAAACGACCCAACATGAATCGCGGTAACACGAAATTAGCCATCGCACAATACGTCTGTGAAAATCATCCAGTGGAAGCAAATAAAATATTAAATTTTCCACTGTATAAATTCAACATGAAAAAGTAGCGCTCGGTGCTGAATACAAAGACAGACGCTTAGCATATTGGCCGGCATATTTCACACATCACTTCGACTTATGTGACAGCGGCATTTCATTTCGAGTAAAGCTATTTTCTACCCGAATTCTCTGTCACATTTTCTAAATAACGTATACTCTCTATAAAGTATTCACTTTTAATAGACGAGCAGCCAGGCTGGAAAATGTCGTTATTTTTATCAAACATTAACCAAATAAAACTGTACAGATAAATGCAAAGTTAACCAATGAATTCCTTCATACTTTGGTTCCCAAAAAACGAAAGGCGGTATATCAACAGGTGAATTCAAAAGCTTTGATATATTACAGAAACATTTTGATAAATTTTATATCAAGAAACATTATTAGAAATTAAGAATGCTTTACTGAGTTTCTTTAGGAGAATTCTTTGTCCTCACCTTTCGAGTAACATCCAGCTCTAAGAATTTTCTATTTAACAAAGTGCATTAGATTTCATTTTGTTGTTTGGCGACTCTGAAAAAAAGACGACCTTCTTAAGCCTGGCATCTCTCTATTGGCAACTATGTACAATAGAATAGATCCTAGCAAGTGTACTTAGACTTACCCGCAATCGATGTAATTAGCAGTATTCATAATAAAACGCTTATAGGAGGACCGCTTCATAAAAAAGACATTGTGCTAAGATAAAACGTTTTTCATGTATCAAACCCAGTTGTTTGTATTTTCTATATTGTTATTCCGATATTGTATTATTTGTTAATGTTCAGAAGTTAAATAAATGTTGATTTATTTTTTTTACTGTTATACCCCTTGTAGGGTAACTTTTGTTGATTAACTATTTATGTTTTTGTTTTTTTTTTTTTAGAATGGCACTGGTATTGGAGGCGACTCCGCTGGAAGAGCAAATGGGTGAGTTTATTTTATTCCTTAGTGTCTTATTTTTGTTTATATCAAGTTTTATTCAATCTTAATGGAATTGCGTCGAGTCTGACCTTATTTTATATACTCAAGATAGGAGAAATTTAGTGGACGTTTTATATATCACGAACAAAATAGCTCCAAATTTTACAAAGTAAACATAAAAATATGTTAAATTTCCTTTTCATATATGGAAATATATATAAGAATCATAAAATAAATTGGATATTTTCATTTGTTATATTTAGCATTTGTTAAAAATATACGGGACATAAACAAATATGAGAAATTTAATTAAGCACTTAATTTTTTATGGTGATATTTTTTTTATATAAGTACGGTTAATCCTACCTTAGCCAATCTTCAGGTAAAGTGAATGTTTTAATTTTTTCAAATCATGGTGTCGATATGTCTCAAAAATGTCACTGACTATTTTCGTAGGTACAGAAAATATATAGAGAGACCATTTAAGGCGGCACACCGATTTTACGACTATGACTGAGATAAATAAAAATTTGTACCGCAGATGAAATTTTTCCAAGGAATTTGAAGTTATTAACAGAAAACCAATTGAATGTCAAATTAGAAACATTTTAATTTTCAGAAAATTAGCACCTTGTGTATTTTGGCTGACAAGGAGAGGGTTAGGTGTTCAAGTCTTCGATTCGAACGAACCTTTGTAAGCTTGCTCAATAAAAGCAACTATTTGTCCAAAAAATGGGGCGCGCATCGCAAGGATTTCCTAGAAATAGGCATCTGAACATTCGGCGTTTGGCTTATAAGGCCTTAAAATATTCAATCTGCCTCGAGCAGCAGATAGCCCAGTAACCAAGATGCTAGATTCTGATAATAAAGCCCCGGGAAAGGACTGTATTGATTATAAGCTTCTCAAGAACCTGCCAAGGAAAGGTATATTGCAGCTTGTGTATATCATCAACGGCATTCTGCGACTTCAACACTGGCCACAATAGTGGAAGTGCGCCGTAGTGGTTCCTATCTTGAAGCCAAGCAAAAATCCCATATCGGCCAGCAGTTATCGTCCTATCTCTTAGCTGTCGGCCATCTCCAAGCTTGTGGAAAAGATCATCCTGAACAGAATAAACGATATTCAGGATGATCTAGACATCGTCTACGACGAACACCAGTTTGGCTTCAAGGAGGGTCGAAATACCACTTTACAAGTCGTTAGGATCGTTAATGATATTAAGGTGCAGTATAACCTCGGTAAGAGCACCACCATGGAGCTCTTGGATATTGAGAAAGCGTTCGATACAGTCTGCCTCTCAAGGCTTATATATTAATTACACTTATTCCACTTTCCTGGTTTTCTCATTAAACTCATTCACTCTTATCTGAGCGACAAGACGCTACAGATTCGAGTGAAGAATAAACTATTAACTTCGAGGGACATTCGTGCGGACGTTCCGCAAGGGTCGGTTTTCGCCTCAAAATTATTCATTTATACGTCTCCGATTTCCCGAAGTTCCCAAATACCAAGCTGGCCATGTACGCCGACGACACGGCTATGTACGCTCACAGCCACAGCGCCCAGGCAGCCAACCAGCTACTGAAGGCGCACATGATCCGTACGATGGAGTACTGTGACCGGTGGAAGATTAGGGTCAAGGAGGAGAAATCAGAGGCTATTGTATTCACCCAAAATTTTAAAAATAACAAAATCTTGACGTCAATTTCGGTCAGGGGTACCAAAATTCAAACCAAAGAAGACGTCAAGTATTTAGGGGTTCAACTGGATAAACGATTAATCTTTTTGAAACACATTAACTCAACTATACGAAAAGTCTATTCTTTGTCCAGATATGTCTACCCACTGATGGCAAAGAATAGCAGACTAAATAGGACCAATAAGAAATTAATATACAAATGTATTAAATAGTTTTGGAAAACAAATATCTACGCCTCATCACAAATTCTTCAAGGTACACCTCCATTAAAGTTTTACACCAGTTATGCTCCGACATAAAACCCTTAACGGACTATATCCGAAATATCTCGCAAAAATGTTATCAATACAAACGTTCGGATAGTCCGTTAACCAACAGCATTATTCAGATTAGGGAGTATAACGCACACTTTCGAATAAAACACAAATTACCTTACCAGTCGTTACTAATCTTTCGACAGCCCCTCTATGCCCAACCCCACCAAAATTCTGACTGAGCCGCGCTTTTCAGAACTGCATCCCGCAGGGTTTTTTGAAATGTTAATTTTCCCTCCAAAAGCAATCAAAATTTATCAATGCTTCGCGCCGATTTTTTAATTCTAATTTTAATTACTAAAATCATTAATCATTTTTAAATGTTATTCTTGTTCGTTCTGTTTTCAAAAATTATTTCCATTTGAAAATTAGTACGTAAGGTCCTTTACTTTTGGGCTAATTTAAACACTCCTGGTATCTGATGGATTTTATTTGCCGCATTCATTTTTCATTCAAAATTTCCTATCCAGTACTGATAGGCGTATCTTAAATATTATCATTTATAGTATACCAAAAGAAATAACCAATAGGGTAAATGTTTAGTTACCCCATGGCCAATATTAATTGTAACTATAAAATAAAAGAGAACCTGGAACTGATAAAATTTGCAGTTAATATTTACTTTCTCTTTTATTTTTTCTTATTATTTTTGCTTGAAATGGGAAAGATTAAAGCTCAGGACCGAGTTACCATTTTCCATGAAGTTCGCAACCTGTGTTCACCGCAATCAAATTTTACGCTTCTAGCGTGTGAAACTATCACAAACTAAGTTGGAAACACATGAATTCGGTGGTAAAGTTGGCTAGAGAGTGGATTTAACGAGGATAATATTGATTGGAATCCAACAGAAAATTATCTCTTGCGGTGACACGTAGTCGGTAGTGCCGTATGAATGCTCATTGTCTGTAACAATGAGTTCCATTTGACTGTTGATTGAGGAATAATGTGTTGTATTGTCGAGGAAGAACATGCATTTTAAAAATTTATTTGTTCTCTTGGTACATGATATTCGCAAACTGGTGTTGTATGTAGATGTTTCTATACGCTTTATTTGAAATAAATATCAGACAGTTTGGAACAGCTCATTGTTTATTTTGATCAAAAATAATATTTCAGAGATCCATAAGAATTACATAGAAAGAAATCCTTTAATTATAAATTTTTGCCACTAGATTTTTGTTAATCAAAATTAATACCTAAAGTAATTTGTGGAAATTTTTGAACATTTGTGGCACTTGATGTCTAAGCATCTTTTAAAAACTTGTAAAACATGGCACAAAATATTTTTTTATAACAAATAAATATATTCATCCCTTAGTGTATGAAAATTCTATCAATCGTTTATTTGTGAAATGTCACCAAATCTAAAATTGTTCTCGACAGACCTGATAATATGAGAGATAATATTACAAAAAAAAAGGTAGCTTTCTTTTTTTCTATATCAGCAGGATGAGTTGAGTGAAGGGTGGGGGGTGCCGTTTCCAGCTTGTGTACTTCTATTATTAAAAAATGGCAATTTTAAATTAAATTAAATACCTCAGGTAATACACAAGACTAAGATCCGTGTATGCTAGGATTAATTTTTGCATTAGAAGAAATCCCAGCTCCTGGACCAGGGATTGAACTCGGAATTCCGATTCTCGATAACGAAGCTATACGAACATTTCACAATGTTGATAAAAGAAATGCAGCTGTAAAAATTGATATAAAAAGAAAAATTTTTCACTTCTTCACAAGTAGATATTACTTAAAGGATTCGATGTTGCTAATTTATTTACGAATGTTTAGATTAATACAAATTATTTCTGTACATAAATACTGTAAAATGATAGCAATTTCAATAGATCTAAATTAAGTGTCCCAGAACTCGAGATATTAACCTCTGTCTATCTATATCTATACATTTCATATATTAGTATAGATATGTGTATGGGTGATTACATGTTTTACAAGGAGCAATAAACAAATATTAAGTATTTTTTTTTTAGAATTTATTAATTTATTAATACCGACGCGTTGGTCTATCGATGTTACATTGTTGTCCTAAAGTGAATTGGAACCTTTGATGTGAAGATAACACTGACGTAGTTTTCCACGAAACACAAAAACACTATATATCTCACTCGACAAGTGTGTTCGGTGAACCGTGACCCACTAACCAATAAAACGGGCTATTTGGGATTTAATAAAATTTTAATTACTTAAATATCGACGTGCATGCTTCGCGGTACAAACTGTTGTTTAACTACTCAGATTTCAGATATAAGCCTATAGTCAGATTAATAAAGGAAATAAACACGACACCTAATAAAAAAATGGGTACAGCATAAAAACGATTTTATTGCGACTTGGAGCGAGCTCAGAACCGACTTTACATCGTGTTGAACCGGATACGAAAATAAAGCAACCGGTATTGAGACTAGTAGTTGTATAGGTAACCAGACCAGTTGTTGTAGAACCAACATTTTTACAACATATTTTTTTCTTCGAAATCAAAAATGGTGCCAAAATATAAATTAACACTCGTAGAAAGGCATCCATTTTCCAAAACAATGAAACATTACTAACATCCGAATGACGTCGTAATAGAGTCAAAAAAATGATAACTTTTTTTTTAGCAATTTAATCATTGGATGAAGGGACCCTCTCACCAATTTTATTTTGGCCCATGGGGACTTGGTCAAATAAATTCATTGTAAGTCATAAATCGTCCTAACCTGTTACGAATTTTCTGTTTTGCAAGGATCCTCTGTCCAGTTTTATTTTTCATTTTAAAAATTCACTTATTTTATATCGCTTTCAAGGGACAGAAATAACTTTTTGCAAAGAACCCCCTGTCAAGATGATTTTTCGCCTTCAACGATTTATTTATAAATCAGGCGCATATTTTCATAATTTATTTTAGGTAAGTTCATTTTTTTTAACTTCAAAAAACATTGAATGAATTTCCAAAATAGGTAAAAAAGCTTTTTCAGGCTAGAAAAATGTCAAATTGCCAGGGACCCCCAGTGCAAATTTTTTTCAAGCCATATAGATCATAATAAAATTGCCGATTGTCATTATCAAAGCTCAACAATGACTCCAAGGTAATAAAAAGTGTCAAACCAAGAAAGCCGAAGGAGAATTGTTGAATTGATTCTCAGCTCTACCAAACTTGATCCAAGGCAGTAACGAACTACACGAGGTCAGGAGAGGCTACTTTGCATCTCTCATCACAAATTGGGTTTGAGTTAACCATCCCTCCAAGAGGTCTGCATCGAAATTTTTGCACGTCAATAGTAACGTGGCGCCCAACATAACCACACAAAATCATCACACCATATAAAGTGGGAGTACTGCACAGCAGTCTCGCCTATCTTCCAGCAGCTTGTATGTCAGCGTAAAACGGAGATACTAAGAAATGTTAGTTAAGGATTGTATAATGGATATACTATCCTTCGGAGGGAATGTAAAGCAGACGGTTTCTTGTCTATAAATTATTGGACATATAAAAAGAAGAGGTTCAGTAGAATTTCCAGGTTGGGGGTAACTCGTCTCCTAACATCAGTGATTGGCCTTGGTAGCAAAAATGGGCGATGTTAAATAATGATTAAAAAACGACTAATAATCCAAGATACGCCCCCATTACGCAACTCAACGTCCTGTCTCTACTTATAATTAATTGACTAATTGAAATTCGGTCATACATTAAAAAATTAAGTTTCCTATCACCATTTTTATTTTGGCGCACGACTTAGGGAACACTCTGTATAAGAAAATTTATTATTACGAAATAAAAATATATCTTCAAGTATAAATGGTTCTTTGGCACAAACAGTATGATAAATGAACTGTAAATGTCCCTGCCAAAGTTCAGCGTAAATAATCAGCAGGGTGCCCTGGATAAAGCAAAGAACATGTTAATATCCTGAGCGAACCCTGATTTTCTTGTAGATTTTTCCCTAGGTCGATTATCAGCCCCTTTCCATCTCGAAAACTTATAACCGTTTTGCATGTGCCAAAAAATACCTATCAAGGCATTGTATTGCGTGATCTCCGATAATACTCAAATGACCCTTTTAGTCGACTTGATATGTTTCAAGATTAATCGTCTTGGCTTCGGATTCGCCATAATAAGCGCAACTGGTGTCTTGTCTGTTCTGAAATGCATAGTAAAAGAGCTGTATCTTATGATAAATTACCGTACCTACATTACTAACTACTATTAATACGTTGGAGGTAATTGATGGCAATATCGGTGATTTAAATTGAGGTGTGAAGTTAGACAGGTGCATTTTAGTATAAAGGTGCATTCTAAAAAGCAGTTCTGTGTACGGAGAAATACAGGGTGTCCCAACCAAAAGTAGGCATCCTGAATAACTTTGGAGATAAAAATTTTTTTGAAAAATTGGTGAAACACGTCGCCTTGTATACCTATCATCATCCCTCTACCCTACACGGCCACCCTTTCAAAAAATTCAAATGGCAAGGGGGTCGAGTGATACATCTTTTGAAAGGTCTTTCAATTCCCCATAATTGTATTTTTTTTTTAACTTTTATCAATTCGTTCTTAAGGAAAATAATTTTATTTTTGATGATTACACGCAATCGAAATCATTTAAAAAATCTAAAATACACTGCACTGGGTATTAGAATTTATAAAAAAAACTACATTTTTTAGTACTCTCAAATCAACACGAGTTTTTCGACAAAAAAACACTTTCCTTGTCCGTTTAGTTTTAGAATAATAAAAGACTCATAAGTATTTGATAGTCCTTGAACATTAATTTGTTCACAACCAATTTTAAATCGAGATACATTTTATCGGAGTGAGTTCTCAAAATGGCTTATACCCTTCAGGAGAGAATATAAATTGTCAACATTTATTTTAAAAATGATAATTGTGCTAGAACTACGGAGCGCATATTCTATAGAAATCACCCAGATAGAAGGGTTGGTTCTCAGTATATTTTACAATTATTGACAAAATTTATGGAACAGGTTCTGTAGGAAAACATAGATGAACCTCAGCGACCGATTAGGAATGATGCAGTCGAAGTGGCAGTTCTGGGTCATTTGCAGATGGATGATACTCAATCGATCAGGAAAGTAGCTAAGGCTTCCGGTGTATCACGAAGCAGTGTTCATCGAATTGTAAAGGCCCACAAATTTCATCCATATAAATTTAAATTGTTACACGAATTAAACGAAGATGATCCCGATCGTCGGCTTGAATTCTGTGAGATTTCTAGTGAATCATTAAACGGTAATGCAAATCTTCTGTACAATACGTGTTTTTCTGATGAATCGACATTTTAGTTAAATGGGAAGGTAAACAGGCACAATTGTAGGTATTGGAGTGAAACCAATCCACATTTGTTCATGGAAACTCATACCCAAAGGCCTCAGAAGTTAAATGTTTGGGCTGCCATCTTAGGGGATCACATTGTCGGACCGTTTTTTATTCCTGACAATTTAAATGGCGAAAGGTACCTCGATCTGTTAGAAAATAACATCGACTCAATGATTACCCAAATCCTCGAAGAAGACAATAATCTTTTAGAGGGCGAACTGTTTTTTCAACAGGATGGGGCACCCCACATTTTGCTATAGCAGTCCGTCAATTTTTGGACAATCGTTTTCCTGAGCGATGGATTGGAAGAAGAGGTCCTGTGGAGTAGCCCGCTAGGTCACCCGATTTAACTCCCTTGGATTTCTTTCTGTAGGGACATTTGAAATCGAAGGTATTTGCAACAAAACCCGCATTTCTGGAAGAGTTACGTGAAAGAATTGTTCGAGAATGCCGTTTATTGACTCCAGATGTGTTCAGAAATGTTCGTACTGAATTTCAAGACAGATTATACTACTGTATGAAAGTCGATGAGGGTCATTTTGAACAATACATACGATAATTTAAACTGCTTCTTTTATTTTTATTTCTCGAACGTAAAATAATGAAACAATTATTTCTCAGGAACGAATTGATAAAAGTTTAAAAAAAATACAGTTATGTAGAGAATTGAAAGACCTTTCAAAAGATGTATTACTCGACCCCCTTTGCCATTTAAATTTTTTGAGGGGGTGGCCGTGTAGGGTAGAGGGATGATGATAGGTATACAAGTATTACATTGAAAAATGTCCCCCTTGAAAACAAGGTCGACGTGTTTCACCAATTATCCAAAAAATTTTAATCTCCAAAGTTATTCAGGGTGCCTACTGTTGGTTGGGACACCCTGTATGTAACACTGTATTAGTTGCTTCCAATTCCAAACAATATTATTTATAATTTTCATACACAAAAATTTCCTCTCGAATATTTCGCGCCCAGAGCCAGCCAAACATCTACGTTTAAGTAGCATCGTGGCAATTAAGAAGCTGGATGACGGCGGAGGGGGGATTGAAAGCAAACAAAACAAAAAAGGTGGGGTGTCAACTCCCATTGTCTATTCAACAATTTATTTGGCTTTAAAACTAAAACAGAACGAACAAGAATAACGTTTAAAAATAACTAACGGTTTTAGTACTTAAAATTAGCAAAGCACTGGTAAATTTTAATTACTTTTAAAGAGAAAATTAACCATTCAAAAAACCCTTCTAAATGCAATTCTGAAAAGAGCGGCTAAGTCTAATCCGCTTAATTTCTAACTGAAAATAGAAAATGTTTTTTTATATAAAAATGTTGGGATTTTAGAAGAGTTGGTATTTTCATGTATTTTTTTACCCAGATATAAAACTAAGAAGGAATCAACAGTAAAATAAAAATAATGTACATTTGATTAAAAGATAAAAACTGCTGCCAGTTATTTGGGGATCAGAACTACCTCACCGTAGTAAAACTCGACGTGTGGTTGAAGTTTATAATAAAAGTAATTTCTGACGTTTCAAAAAAGTCACATTTCTTGACATTTCAAAAAAGTCATTTTGACGTTTCAAGAAAACTCGATGTGTGGTGGAGCTTGTAATAAAAGTAATTTTTGACGTTTCAAAAAAGTCACATTGGTTGAATGTCACTAATATTTTTTTTGACATTTCAAATTGACGGTTCAAAAAAGTCACATTGGTGGAATGTCACTAATATTTTAAAATTTGAGATGTCAAAAAAAAATTTTACATTTCAAATTAACGTTTCAAAAATGTCACTAATATTTTTTTTAACATTTCAAATTTTAAGAACCAATTTTGCTCTTCAACGAACTCAATCTCTTCCTTGACCTCTAGATTGTGTGTACCAAATTTGAAAACTTTATCTCAAAAACTGTAGCAGCTATCGCGAACCAGACAGACACATAGACAGAAATTTTTTTTGTCTGAGATTTTGTGTATCGTCATAATTCGTCGAGATTCGTCCAGAAATGCAATAAACATTTTCAAAATTTTTTTCACAAATACATTCCTTCCTCACTGAGGGATGAGGAAGCAAAAAATATTAATTTGATTTTTATTTTGACTATGATTGTACATGCAGCTTAAGAAGCTAGAATATGTAGTATAATAAAAGAGTAGAATACATTGCCATTAATATAAATTAATAAAAAAGGATATTAAGTCCTCAGTGGAATGTTTAGTAGGATTCGGCAGATTAAATATCGAGTGCACAGATTTCGTACTGTAATGTTAAATATGCAGATCAATGTCAGTATAATAAACATAAACTAGCTTCAAGTAATAGTAAAATATTAAAACAGCAATAGTCCAAGTCTGAAATAATAAAACTGCCCTCATAAGCAGAAATGCCTTAAATATTATATTGACGTTTGTGCGGAAACTGCAGTCTTCATGATTTCATCATAAAATTGTTAAAAATAGATTTTTTCGTTATTTTTTCAAAACAGCATAAATATTCAGATATTCAGTATATAACAAGTGCCTCATATTAACCAAATATGGATGTTTCAATATTTTAAAAGTCATTAATTTATTTTAATCTCACACTCTATATTAGTTTTATATACCTATATGATACTAAACAGCCTTATGTTAATACATAAGGCTTTTTTAGTATCACATAATCATACAAAACTAACATGGAGTATTTCAATCTCAAACTGCATGTTAGTTTTGTATGTCTATATGAGACTAAAAAGCCTTATATATTAACATAAGGCTTTTTTTAATCAAATAGGCATACAAAACTAACATGCAGTTTGAGATTAAAATAAATTGATGGCTTTTAAAATATTAAGTCATCCATAACATTTTTGTAACTGTTATGTTCTAGAAACAGTAAACATGTTATGTACATATATATTATTTGTGAATATTTTAACAAATCTATAATGAAATAATGAAAATTGCAATTTCTGAGCAAATGCCAAAAGAGGATTTCTTTGACGTTAAAGTTTTTCGTTTAATTTATAAATTTCATATTACACAAATTCACACAACATCTTAAGTCGTCATGCAATTTTTATATTGAGGTTACACAAAATCATATTATAACCAAACCACAGTCTCAACAAACACTACACGTTTTAAGCAAGAATGCCTTATGTCTATACTTGAGGTGTTTTAGCTTCGAACTGCCTGTATATTGAGTACATATTTTTAAACAAGCTACCTTATATCTGACTTAATGTGTTCTTGCTTAAAAATTCATATATAATACGCAAAAGTAGCTTATAATATCAGCTTAAGGCGCTCTTGCTTATGACACTGTGCATGTTAGTAAACATGGGGTAATATTATATCAATAAATAATGTCTTATTTAAAAAAAGATTTTTTCCGGTTAATTATGATGTAAAATCACATAAATAGACGATTTAAATAATTATCTCATTTTTTATAAAAATTCGACTTAAGGCATTTCTGCTTATGAGGGCAGAATAATAAAAACAGGAAAGAAGCATTGAAAAATTCAATAGGAGCGGCGACCTCTAGCCCAGGTGGACTAAACTACTGTTATTAAATATGATTTGAAGGACACAACTACTCAGCGGGCAAATACCCCGACCTGCATTGGAGCACACCTTCAAATCATGATAGATCGATAGCCAATATCATTTGTGGGTATATGCCCGCTGAGTAGTCGTTTCCTTCAAATCATAATTAATGAAGTTAAAGTAGAAAATGTATTTAAAATAGAGAATAGACTAAAAACATTTTTTCGGGATACGTAATGAAACCTTAGCTTGCATTAGCATATGACCATTTTACATTTAAAACCTCTTATGAAGACGTTATTATTATCAGAAGTAAGTCCTATAAGCATTATTAAGTAATGCAAGTTTACAAGAGACTCTACTAAACTATATGCAAAATTGTGTACATAAAACCATAAAACACTGCAACCACATTGTATTATTAAAAACATTATCCTTTTTACGACAGATCTGCATACTAAACTATAAACATTGCATAAAATGTTTGTTGATTTCCCCACTGAATATTTTATCATACTTGCATCAGCAACGAAATATTTCCTCTTGTTTATACTTGCTTAAAACAACAGAATATTGCATTTCGTCGACATGTTTGACTTCCAGAGTTGTGTAATGTTTGCACTGTTGTGTTATATTTAAATTTCTATTCAGAAATATCAATTTCAACACGAGATAGAAGTGCATCGCTACCACGCTTCGCTTTAATCTCTGCAAAGAAAGGGTTCAGAAGGTTGCTGGAAAACGCAGTATTCTGACATAAATTTAAATTCCCTTCAATGGACCAAATGTAACTAAAATATGACTACTGTTTTAGTTGTAACGAAAAAAAAAAGAACATATTTTCTTCCTGTCACATTTTATAATGAACAAAGGGTACAAAGGCGTGAAATGTGTATTGATTTTGATGGCCAGTAATAGTTGGAGGAATATCATTATAGAATAATTATTATGGCTCGTTATATGGCACGCGCATGCAGCGTTAGTTTACCCGAACTCATGGGTTCGATTCCTAGCTCCAGCAGATAGCACTGTCATGTCGGAGGGAATGATTCTGTATTCACATTTTTTTAAAGTATAATCGCCTTCTCCACAGCTTGTGTTTCTGGATTTGGGAGATTGTCTACTGTACGTGGTGCTGTTTATATGTTTATTTATTTTTATTTTAAGTACAACTGCCCAAACAGAAATCCAATTACAAGGTAGAGAAATTACAATTTAAAGATACAAAGTATGTAAAATAAAGATAATTGTCGTGTAGCTTCGTGGTCGAACAGTAAAGATACTTACATCTCACTCTGGAATCCCCGGTTCGATCTCCGGTCGAGGAGCCAAAATTTTTCTAAAGCAGAAATTAATTCTAACATACATACGGTGTTTTAATTAAAATAACAATATTAATCTAGATATAATTGATATAAAAAGATATACAGAACAGATAAGAAAAATACAGTTTAAAGTCAGGATCGCATATACAGTATTGGAAAAGTTTAATTAGAGTGCCTGCTTTGTGTGTGTGTGCATAAAGGATAAAAATAGCAAAGTCATGCATGGAACAGAAATAGACTTATGCATCAATGTTGTCTCATTGTACGTGTACGTGTTTGCGAATTAAAGAGGGCACGCCCCATTATATTCCTTCTTTCCACACACAGTTTATTGTACAGATATTATGTGTTTAGGAAAATTCTAGCGATTTGCAAATATTCTCTTTATCTAAAACTATAAGAAAAACAAAGACGGAGATAGTGAATTGGCCACTCGGGGTAAATTCTCCTAAACCCCTCAAAAACCACGAAGCCAATAAATTATCATCTTTAGGTCATGAGTTATGATGGCCCGCCCTTCATCAGATCATAGTAGGTAGCCGATGACACTGTTGGTGGTGTTTTGGTACATTTCAAAATGTTGTGGTGCATAGTTGTTATTTCTGTAAATAACTTCGTATCCCTGTTTATTTCGAGAATTTCTAGTTATTTGATGCATAATTGTTTTTAAAATGCATAAAGAAACTGAGTGGCATTTCTTTGAGTAATTTTTGGTCTTTTGGCGTGAAAGTAAACTGGCATTCTGCTATTAAATAAAAATAAATTAACAAATATTCCAACGAAAATAAAATAAAAAATTCTAAAATGAAATAGATTTAAAAAAAAAGTATTAAAAATGAAACCAAAACAACTTTTTTTCTAAATGTTACTTTATAAGGGGCTCAAAAATATCGCCCTGTAGCGCCTGACAATACCCTATTCGGTGAGAAAACTAGTTCCTGACATTTAAAAGGATGTCAGGAGTCACACTCTGTAGGGTGACAACAATTTTAGCAAGTAACTCTTGCAAGTCACGCGTTCGCTCGTATTCATGTTTATAAATTTGTGAGGTTGCATTTTCCCACAAAAAAAATCGTTAGGCGTCAAGTGGGGGGGATCTTGGTGGCCATTTTATTGAGCCTCTTCAACTTATAAGACGATCTGGAAAAGTGTTGTCTAAAAACTCTTGCACCCTTCTTGATGAACTTATTAAAGGAAGATGTTATAAATAAAGAAAGTTGCTTCAAAGTCCGAGTTAGAGATACACAAACAAAAAATGATAGAGTCTTTGAGGTTTTTCAATCCCAGATTTATGCTTGTCATAGCCATGACTCGACGCAATTGAAGAATTATCTGTAATATAATTGATATCATTTGCAAAAAACAATTTAGTAACCAAATTTTACTGGATTATGCATCCAATATCTAGCAATAGGACTATACAGTTTTAAATTGTTAGCATATAGTATGGTCTTGCATTGTAAGTCATTAATAATATTATTTGCAAAGATATTAAGTAGGAGAGGTCCAAGTACGGAGCCCTGGGGAATACCAGATATAGTGAAAATCACACTAGACCAGGAACCACGATAGTGACTAGAAATCTTTCTATTTTAGCTCCAGTTTCGAAACCCGGCATAGCACTGGTAATGCCGATGAGAATATCGTATATCCACGGTTTTTGTTATTGTACCGTTAACTATCTTCATGCTTACATTTACATCACATCACATACGCGATGGTAGTAAACAGATCAACATAATTCCGTTTTAAAATGTATACGTAGGGTATGTGGGGTTCTTTGACATGGAACTTGTACTGATTTTGGTAATAAAATAGTCTATTAAAAACGTTCCTCAAAGTTTTTCGAATGTTTCCATTTTTTTCTGATATTCATTGTTTTAGAAGATCAATGAGGGTGTATGGTTCTGTTATATACATTTATATACCCCATAAAAAAAATTCCCCTGTCTCTAAATCTGGGGAGTGGGCGGGCCATTGTATCTGATCTCAGTGACTTGTAGGTTCTGCTTAAAAAGTCTCTTACTATTTTTACTGTAATAAGGATCCCTCCAATCTATTTAAATGTAACGTTCTTTCTCATTATTTTTTGTTATTTGTGCTGTCAATTGATTTATTATTTTCCAAAAATCTCAAGAATAATTATCAGATTCTATTCAAGAAATGGTCTTACAATGTGATTTTCTAATATTTCTGCTTTTGAAAAAAAGTGAATATGATATGAGTTCACGGAAAACATGAGTATTTTCATCGATCCAGTACCTTGTTAATATTACCGTTAAAAAAAGTGCAACCATCGCAAATATTCTTGAGATAATTTGATTTTGGGAAATTCATTATGTATTTTTATGTTTTCTTTTCTTAACCTCTGGTAAATCTTAAAACTGAAAATTATTTATCATATTTTCTTTGGTATATATTAAATTAAAGAATGTTACCATGTTGGATTCTACATTCACCTTCTATAATGGATAAAGTTTGCGATTATGTAAAATTCATTCAGAAATTCTAAAAATAAAAGACAATTTCTTTCACATGAGCTAACTTCATTAAAATTAATATAACATTCCCACACAGGCTTCTTTCAGGACGAATTTATTTAAATTACTAACCGCAGGAAAAGGCACATGTAAAAAGTTTTACGATTAATTTCACAATGTAACCGTTAGTGTTTTTTGTAGGTCTGGCAAATTTGAATTTAAATAATGAGTTACAGTCAACTGCGAATACTGAACATCCGTCGAGCTGAACATGATCACTAATATGTTTAGTTGCTTTGAGTTTTGTTTTCAGTTACTAAGAAACTTTAAACATAAGCTGTTTTTACCATAGATACCACCATCTCTAACAAGAAAAAAAAGGGAAACCATAACGAAATTATCCCATGTAAGCTTAACAGTCTAATATAAACGACAAATATTGATATCTGCTTCAACTAACCGCTGCTAATTAAATAGTAGGTAATCAGATATTTTGACGCAGGTAATCAGATAATTTATACAATCTCTGAGCCTGAGTGTGAATAGTTCATGTTTCTATAGTATATGATCTTAGACATGGTTTCAGTTTTTAAAAAGCTGCATTGTAAGGTAATTACACAGGCCTGCATGGTTTTAGGGGTCTACAATTTTTTTACATTTTTAGAGTAAGTAATTCGTTCTGAACTCTGCAGTATTATTAGTTTTCGTTTATCACGCACTGTTTACTCTAAACATACATAACGACATTATTCGTAATTAATACATATCTTTTTAAAATAAAATTGTTAAGGACCACTACCTTTTGATCTAGACGTTTCTATTCGAAAAGCACATACAGCAGTCACTAGTAAGTTAACTGTGGTTGAACGTGTGCTTACGGTATATAATAGCGTGATAAAGTTATTAAAAATTCGTCATGTCCTCAAGATATTGTAAAAACAGTGCCGATGTGTTTTGTTACATTTGTGGTTCATATACAGTTAAAAAAAGGCAAAAAAATATTACGGAATTTGTGAAAAGAAGTTATCATGCGTACTTTGGTGTAAAGCTTGGAGACCAAGACAAAACATGGGCGCCACACAGAGCTTGTCATACATGTGTTGATTCGTTACGGAAGTGGACTCAAAATAAAAAGAAATCCTTACCTTTCGGCATACCAATGGTGTGGCGGGAACCCAGCAATCATGCAGAAGATTGTTACTTTTGCTTGTGTGACGTAAGTGGTTTTAATACTAAAAATAAGAAAAAAATATTTTATCCGAACCTTCCATCAGCAATAAGGCCAGTAGCACATGGGCCAGATGTACCTGTACCTGCTGTATCAGAGAATTATGCTCTTTTGTCCTCTGATTCTGATTCGCAATTAGAAATTGAAGATTCGGATAAAGACTTTTCATTACAAAGTACTCAACCCCAGCTTTTTACTCAGAATGAACTAAACGATTTAATTCGTGACTTAGAACTTTCAAAAAGAGTCTGCTGAACTTTTGGGATCTAGACTGAGTGAAAAGAATTTACTTCTTCCAGGAACAACATTCTCATGGTATAGAAAACGTGAAACTGAATTTTTAGAATACTTTGATCAAGAGGGATCCCTTGTTTACTGACATGATGTTCCAGGATTGGTTAGCAAAGTTAGGAGCATCCATTTATCAACCAAATGACTGGAAGTTGTTCATAGACTCATCTAAAAGGAGTTTAAAGGGTGTATTGTTGCATAATGGTAATATATACGCATCAGTCCCGGTTGCACACTCTGTTCATTTACAAGAAAGATATGAAGATTTGAAATTCCTACTTGAAAAGGTGAAATATGCAAACCACAACTGGATGTTATGTGGAGATTTTAAAATCTTAGGTATGCTCTTAGGCCAACAGTCTGGCTATACTAAAATGCCCTGTTTCTTATGCGAATGGAACAGTAGAGCTCGAGGTGAACATTGGCAAAAGAAAGAATGGCCACGTAGAATTAATTTAGTACCTGGTTCAAAAAATATTGTACAAGAAAGTTTGGTCGATCCGAAAAAAGTTATTCTGCCTCCGTTACAAATTAAGTTGGGGCTAATGAAGCAATTTGTTAAAGCTGTCGACAAAAACTATAACTGCTTCAAGTATTTACGTTCAAAGTTTCCTAGTTTATCAGAAGCCAAGCTTAAGGAAGGTATTTTTGTTGGGCCACAAATTAGAGAGTTAATGAAAGACAGAGTGTTTGACTCAACAATGGATGATAAAGAAAAGGATGGGTTGGCTTTAAAAATGTAGTTCAAAAGTTCTTAGGTAATAACAGAGATCCTGATTTCCGAATATACTCTTGTTAGAAAATTATAAAACATTGGGGTGCAATATGAGTTTGAAACTTCATGTTCTTCATTCCCATCTTGACTATTTTCCAGAAAATCTCGGGGCGGTGAGTGAAGAACAAGGTGAAAGGTTTCACCAGGACATTAAACAGATGGAGATGAGATATCAAGGAAGATGGAACGTCGCCATGATGGCTGAGTATTGTTGGTGTTTAAAGAGAGAATCTTCTGAAGGTGAAACTTCACATAAACGGGCTTCAACTAAGCGTTGATTTGAAAGTAAAAGAAAGCTGTTTCATTCGCAAAGAGACATGTAAAAATGTTAACAACTTTTTTGTAATATTATTTTCTCATAGGTACTTGTAAATTTTGATTTTAATTTTGTAATTAAAAATGAGAAGTATTTTACTGTAATGCATTATTTTAATACATTTTATTAGAAAACCGTTCATGTATTTTTACTTTGTGAAAAAAACCTTGCGTGATAGAGCAAAATGCAAGTCATTTTTGGATTCGGCATAAAACAGTCATACAGAATTACATTAAAATATAGAAACCCCCCACCATAAGTTTTATTTTGCAGACCTG
The DNA here is from genome assembly GCA_029963845.1 of Rhamnusium bicolor. Taxonomy (NCBI): domain Eukaryota; kingdom Metazoa; phylum Arthropoda; class Insecta; order Coleoptera; family Cerambycidae; genus Rhamnusium; species Rhamnusium bicolor. The sequence continues at coordinate 8,370 of JANEYF010004051.1, read as the reverse complement.
TGTTATTATTATTTTTTCATGGGAAATAAAATTCTGTTCTATTCTATTAATGTGGGATAAAATTTATGGGTAAAGTTGAATTACATAATCAACATAAAATCTTTCGGATGGGTTATCGATATTTTATAAAACTTTATGCAAAATTGTATATTTTTGTTAAACATAGACAATCGTCATTAGACTATTGCAATCATCGGCCTACGGCACGAAACAGTATCGACCTGAAGGGATGATAAAGGTGGTTATAGTCTGTTTTTTTACTGAGAAAGAATAAGAAGTTGCATGACACTCATCCATCGGCAGCGGGCGTATCATTTCTTCAGTTGATTTCTAAAATAACGTTATGTCACGCTGACGTCACCGCAACTAGTAGCTTTTGGTTAGTCGAATTGAGACGAAAGTTTCGACATAAATGAACGCCATTACATTGTTGGTATAAGTTTAATTTTAATAATTTAAGTGTGACGCACTTGATTGGATAATAACAGATCAATTGACAGCTGTAAGAGTGAAACAAGTTCGTTGCCAAGAATGTTTTAGTCAGTAAACAGACAATCTGCAGACGGCTTCAGGAGCAATGTTTAAATTCTAGGAGATCTGAAAAAGATCCTGAATTATTGGCTCAACATCGCGCTGCCCGAAGTAATTTTGTACAAAACTGTGGCAGTTGAAATAATCAAGATTGGTGTAATGTCTTATTCACGGATGATTCACGGTTTTACCTTAATATGATAGATAGGCGGAAAAGGATATGGAGAAGGACTGGCGAGAGGTCTAATCAAAATTTAATAGCAGAGTACGAGAGTTTTAATGGTGACTCAGACCGGCTGTCCCAAATATAAAGACTGCATATCTATATGGAATAAATAGCTTTTACAGTATTTATACAACCGAGTTATGGTGTGGGGTGGAATTTCGATGGATACAGCTCCATATATTTTTCCAATAAGACAGCACAAATTTATATAGAAATTATTTTACGGCAGTACGTGTTACCTTTCGCTCAGTTAAATGGTGTTAATTTTATTTTAATACACAATAATGCTCGAGCACAAACGGCAGCAGCAGTGCGAAATTTTTTTGGTAAAAGCTGGTATCACCATATTGGAATCGCCAGCTAGAAATACCGATATAAGTCCCATAGAGGATCTATGGGATGAACTGGGATGAAGAGTTCGATCTTGTAAAAGTGGTCCTGAACTCCTTGCTGATATGGCTGATGCTTTGGTATAAGAGTGGAATAACATACCACAGCAAAGTATCAACAATTTAATTTCAAGTATACCACGCAGATTGGAACTCTGGGAACTGATAGAGGTGACAATACAAGATACTAAACATTCCAATGCTTACTTTTGACTTTTCACTGTTTCGTTTTCCCGTACTGTTTAAGTTCGGTACTGTTTACTCATTAAAAATGTTAAAATGAACGTCCCAGTTTATTTATTTATTCATTTAATTTCTTCTTCTTCTTTAATTTATTATCTGTTACATAAATTTAAGGAGGTGGCAAATTTATATTCCAGGTCAACTGCGATCTCCGTAGATACCATTTTCCAATAATTAGAGACGAAATAGCAACGTTCACATAAAAACGCTGTATTTCAGAAAGATGAAACAGTGAACAAAAAAAGCAAAATAATTTAAAAAAAAGGTTTATCTAATAAAGGGTAAATATTTCGTCGTAATTTTACGTATTACTCAGAGAGTGTTTTAAAACTTTGTGAAAAAAGTTTTTCCTACAATTTCCATGTAATTTACAAAAATTTCTCAATCCTTTCAATCTCGCTCATAGAGAATGAATTTAGCTACAAACCAATAAAATATTTATTCATATCGATCCATCGGTCTGAAAATTAAGACTTTAAAATTGTCTTAAAAATCAAGTGCGTCATTTTTTTGGACTGTGTTTAATCATGGTATACAGTAAACACAATAATACGAATAATCCAACTGAATAATTATGAATATTTTTCATATAATTGTCAATATGATAAAATGAGAAACTACGAACTAAATATTTTTATTGCTATTTAGCTATTCTTGTAAAAATTATAATGATTGTTGATTAAATTAAACAACCACAATAATTACTGCTTGAATATATGGTCATCATAAAGTAAGGAGTCTATTTTAAATTCTTATATAGTTTTAAGAAATTATGCTAGTGCTAACAAAATCTAGTTGCCTCAATAATTGGATTTTAGTGTATCTATTGAAAACAAAAGAATTGTCGTGACAACTATTGATACAAGTGTCAAACGAAATAATCGTAATTTAGAGAATTGTTCTCAAAATAAAACTCGTGTAACAAATTTCAATATAGATCTGCAAACAAGAATTAGTTTAGTGCAATATTATTATGAAGGCGGTAAAAATTACACTACTGGATTACGAAGATTTCGTACGAAAATGGGTTTGAGAGCAGGGCCGTGCAAAATGAAGGCGTATCGTAATTTGATTAGCAAATTTGAAAGAACAGGGTCTGTAAAAGACTTTCCGAGGTCAGGAAGACCTAGGATTAGTGATGTCCAAGTTACAGAAGTTCTTCAGGAAAAACAAAACGTAGCCCATACTAATCCGCTAGCAATCAGTAGTGTGAATGCGATATCAAAACGATTACAAATGCCATACAACACGGTTTGGAAAATTTTACGGAAAATCCTAAAAATGTATCCCTATAAACTGCAACTGCTGTTTGAATTAAAGAACGCAGATTTTGCTCTCAGGTACGATTTTTCATTACACGTATTGGCTCAGATGGAAATTGAACCCGAATGGTTATCCCGTATTCTATGGACAGATGAGGCCCATTTCTCTCTTAATGGTGGAATTAATACTCAAAACTGTCGAATATGGTCAACAGAAAATCCACATGAAATCATTCAGCAAGGCCTTCATGACAAAATAGTCACCGTTTGATGCGGTTTCACAGCTGATTTCATCATTGGTGCATACTTTTTCGAGGAAATACAAAATGGGGAGGCCGTATCTGTAACTGTTACTGGTGAACGATACCTGCAATTGTTAAGGGATTATGCAATTCCACAGTTGCAAAACGAGCACGAAGGAATTGAAAACATGATTTTTATGCAGGATGGAGCACCTTCGCACATTTACCGACCAGTTAAAGAATTGTTAACTGCAGTTTTTCAAGATCGTGTTATAAGCAGACATTTTGTAAATTCATGGCCACCAAGATCGCCTGATATTAACCCAGCGGATTACTGGCTGTAGGGTTATTTAAAAAATTTTGTGTTTAGAACACGGCCAACAACGCTGGAGGAATTAAAGGACAGTATTAGAGAGCAAATTCGTACAATTCAACCAGAAATGTTGAATAGTGCTGTATACAATTTGGAGGAACGGTTGGTAATTTTACAACAACAAAATGGACGTCATATCGAGCATTTGCTGTAACTAGTATTTGACATCAGAAATCCCATTATGTAAGCAACTAGATTCCACTTACTTTTTGTTATTAATTTGATTTGTTAAGACTATATAATAAGTTGAAAATATTCCCTTACTTTATAATCACCCGTTATTTCCAAAAACAAATATTTATGTCGTATTCGATTTATCAATAAATGAATAAACCTTACATTCATTAAAATAAAATTTAAAAAAGGTCTTTGAACAAAATGAAATCTTTTCAATGTTTTAGCAATTCTTCATAAGAAAGGGTTCGAAGTGCAACAGAAACGTTAAAACAAGGGACAGGGGATTATTATTTCGTAAAACGTATATAGTTAAATTAATTACCGAGGCGTCTAGATTGAAGTTTCTTTATTGAACTTTGTTTTCTATTTCCTACAATTTTTATTTCAAAAATGTGAAAACAATAAATTGCTAAAATTGTTACAATTACTGCATATTATAAATAGAGGCAAATATTTCTGAATATTCGTTCTAGGCATGAGCAATACATATAAAGTTCTGTCTAGATGTCGTTCTGGGAACATGAAAACTAAGCATATGTAAAATTTCACTACAATCAATTAGATCATGAATTAATTTATAAAGGAACACAAATTCAAATATATTTCTGCAAACCTCAAAAGAAGTTACTGAAAATCTCTTAAGGAGATTGTCATGTGGGTAATCTATAGCTGGATAGACTTCTTCCTTTTTAAAAAGATATTTAAGGAAACGCCTTTGAATTCTCTCTAGGTTATTAGTATGAGTATTATGATAATATGGACACCAATTAACAGAAGCATATTCAAATTCATAACTGATATAAGGTTTGTAAAGCAATTTAATTTTATCAGTGTTATTAAAACTATGAGATTGTGAAACCCAACATTTTAAAACAATCATTTGTAATATTATTTGTGACTATAAAAACTAAACCATTGTCTCATGTAACACCATGGTCAGTAATTGTATTATATCTAGGTAAAGTAGAGTTATCTAGGGAATAATTAAAAATAGCATTATTTTATTTTACAGAATACGTCACACAGTAAATCGTTAGAGCCACAACATGTGTGTATCTTATTAAGCGCCGCTTGCAGAATTAAACTGAAAATTTATGGTGTTAATCGTTTTGTATAATGTTAGATCATCAGCGTAAAAGAAGGCATGGAACATCAATATCAACAACAATATCATTCGTGAACACGTTGAAAAATAACGGACCTAACACAGGCCTTGACGCACTCCTGATGTTATTATGAATCCAGCTAATAGATGACCATAACAATCTATAAACAGTGATCTATTTTTGAGATAGGTGCTAAAAAATTGTTGTAAGTTTCCCGAAAAACCAAATTTTGCTAATATCATTAGTAAAATCTTATGGTCCAGCATATCAAATGCTTTCGAAAAGTCGGTATAAGTAACTTCGACCAGTGTATTAGCATCAAAAGGCAGTAGTTGAGTAAGACAAAACGGATTAGTTGTGGTATATACTTTATTTATAAAGCCATGCTGAAATTCCGTAATCTAATTTTTCACGTGATTAAAAATTGGTTCATAAAGTACAATTTTAAATACTTCAGAAAGATTCTTGATGATTGTGATTTGTTTGTAGTTTTTTTTTTTTTAAATGTAAGTAATTTTGGCCTGTTTTAATATGTTCGGAAAAAATATGAATTGAAAAGAATTGTTAAAGGCCTAGCAAGAGCACATGCATAGTCACAAAAGAAAGCAGGAATTTTATCAGGTCCAATAGTATTATTAGCATAGCATTTTAAAAAAAAATACTGGTTAAGAATATAGGAGGTTGAGTCAGCTGTCGCATCTGTCTCAGAACTTGTATACATTAAGAATTGTGGAAAAATTAATCATTGGTAATATCCTGAGTGTAGATATATTCAACTCCATCGTAGTAAAATGTTGACGACAAATTATTAAAAAAATATGTCTTTCTAAGCTGCCAGAATTTCTTTGGATCGTTTTAATATTTTGACAATATAATTTGTAATCATCGTGAATTTTAGATTGTACCTTCTTAAAAATATAAATTCCTTCAGAGCAATTGGCACTGAAAAGTTTCTGGTCATTCCAAGCTTTAGGATTTAATTTTATACATTTAATAATATTTGTATATATCATGGAGGATATTATCTAGCTGGACTGGCCCTTTTAAAAGGGATGCGATTTGAAACTAAATTATTGACTACCGAATTAATACTGCAATGTGATAGATTGCAAATGAAAATTGCAACGAGAAAGAAATTTGTCAGTTATAATTTCCAATTTAAATTTTTAATAAATAAAAATTAACCTGACAGTGATAAATTTCTCCATTCGGCGTAATAATAATAAAGTCGCTCGGAAAGTAATTACTAGTTTTCCTTGCTCTCAAATTTTTCTACCTCATTTTAATTACTCTGCAATGCCCATTTCCCAATATTAAAGTTTCCCGCAATTGATTGGGAAAATTATAAGATAACGACGGAAACTTTAAATCAGACCATCCATTGAGGCGAGCTCGGTGACAACTAAAAAGGTATACCAGTTTCATATAAAGCTCTCTTGAAATTTCTAAATACACTGCTCAAAAAATTTAGAAGAACGCTTTATTGTACCTCAATAAACAAGCCTCAAATTGTATGCAAATAAAACTAAGAGTTTCTGAAAGATATACTTTTTAATTACCTTAAATGATTAAAATAAAATGAACAGCATTAAACACTCTTAAGATAAGCATGATGGTGTAAAAAAAACACCAAAACTAAAGTGAAATTAAACTTTGTAATATTTCGTAATCCTGAATTATGCAGATTCCCTAACTACTGGTAACAGTGATAAAATGATGATTTCCTCAAAATGATTTAATGATTAGTTATGAATATTACAATACAATATAACTACAAATATTGTGCGTACTGTAACCTTTTAATGTTGGTTGGTTACTTTATCTGGTTAAACGAACTATACGTTCAATCTATATTCCTAAAGATACCACAACAATAATAATTCATTCTGTCGAACGAATAAAGAAAGTTAATCCCCACTATAAATAAGCTTATAAACAAAAACTAAATTTTATAATGTAAAGGTTAACTCACCTAGACTAATCTCTCGAAGAACGATGCAGTTGGCCAACGCAATCCTTCGTGTATTACTTAATTTTTTTACCCAACAAGTATTCTTACTTACAGGAGGGATTTGCAACACTACAATTTATTAATTATTGTATTAACAAGGAATGCTAAATAATTCCCTACTCCTAAATTTAATGAATTGATTTTGACACCCTACATACAGATTATAGAGTAACTAAATTACGATATTTTTAAATTTCTAAATTAACTAATATAGTTACAACTAGTGCAAAATTGAAATGCAGATAGTGCAAAATCTAAGTTTAGAATAGTGCACACTCTTCCGTTAAACAAAGAAAACGTCCCACTCGTCCACGGGGAACGAAGGTCCTATACTTGAACTTTTTTCTACTAATTAAGACTGGTCAACTTCTTGCTTATCAAGTCAAAATTGTTACATCACTATTAGATAGAACGACAGATGGATACTTCTTAATAGCTCTCCACACACACACACTGCAAATTTCTCATCAGTATGTCACTGCATTTAGTAAAATGGCCGAACCCTGCATAACAATTCGAAGTTTGCATTTTGCAATTTTGCAATTAATTACTCACCAGAGTCAACAATTATCTATTTACTAATTTATATAATTTATATTGTTATATTTAGTATTATTGTTACTTATTAATAATATTTATTATTATTATTGAATTAATTTTACTGTAAAATATACTGCCGTACTTTTCACTATAACTTTACAGCACTGGTAGACGTATATCTATTATTCCTGGCGATCGACACCGCGATAGAGGTTTTTTTTGTATGATCACACTTTTTTAGGAGTCGGTCTTTCAATAGATATTATTTGTACGATAAGCTGATCGCTACAACTTCTTAGATTAGCTGTAAAGAATTAGGAAGCCCTTGGTCAAATCAAGAAACAGTCGAAAAGGTTTGCAACTGACAATTTGACTTAAACTAAGTGAAAATGAGTTATTCGTGCTGTAACTAAGCATTATATAAGTTTCGAGAAACTTTAACGTCAGCTTCTCCATTATTCAACGTTTGTAGAATCGCTATCGTGAGACTGATCAACACAAAATGTGACTTGGACATGAGATCGTTAAAGAAAAACAACCCAAGATCAAGACCAATTTATGTCTTCGTAACCGTGTCTCTACAGCGAGACACCTCCAAAGTTCTCTCAGGACGACGCATGGAGTGACTATATCAGATCAGATAGTAAGGAACAGGTTAAAGGAATCAAACTTAAGGGTAAAACGACCCACTTCCGAAAACCTATACTAACATGACAGCACAGAATAGCTAGCCTGAATTTTGCTCGTCAGCATGTTGCAACGCAACTTCTACAATGGAGGTCTGTACTATTCACAGACGAGTGAAACAAGCGTTCCTCTAAATTTTGTAAGCAGTGTAGATTAATTTTACAAAGTTAATAGAAACGCATATTTAACGCTAAATAGTACAGTTGGTTGGGCAAACTGAGAATACTCATGTGACTAATGTTTTACTTTGTTGTAGCCATCAGAGACAACCACGAGACGTTCAAGTACGTGCATTATTTCTATTCGGAATATTGCACTGGTCTACTGTTTGGGAAGGTGAGAATAGATGGCGTGCGCGATGACGCGCCCGTGATTTAAAAAAGCGCGAGATGCGTTTTGTTGGCTGTTGTTATATTTTCAATTACATTTTAATGAAGAAATAAAACGAAACAGGTAAAATAAATCGTTTATTGATAGAAAATCAATAAAATAACAAGCCACAATGAATGCAATAATTATGAAGATATTTTAAATAATCTAAACCACAGAAAAATAAATGGCTAAACAAAAAGTTAAACATTTT
>JANEYF010004050.1:0-13488 GCA_029963845.1 Rhamnusium bicolor | reverse complement strand
AATAGACACCTGATATGGTGATATAAAACTTCAGAGATCACCTTGTAATATTTCAAGATAGAGGTCCTTACATTCAACTGTCATTAATCTATGAACATATGATATAACAGACTGATGAATTTGTTTTAATTTCATATTTTACAGTCTAATATAAGTTTCTTTAAAGTGATGTATTTTGTAGTTTGGCTTTAAATATGGACAAATTTTTATATATATTTGCATTTTAACGTAAGCTTTATCTTTACAATTTTAACCTTATATTTGCCAATTTGTACTTCTATTTATTTTCTTCTAATGTTTTTAAAAAAATGTTAAGTCTTGTTGCCTGCAAATGTGGTAATAGGTTTAGTATAAATACTACGAAACTGGTAGCTTAAATAAAGAGTTTGTGAGAAAAAGGACCTATATTACACCACCATAACCTTAGTGTTATGGACTCACACGAGTACCACGTCCCTAATTTAAAGGATAAGTACTTGATTAGGCAAACTCCGCTTATTTTTTGCCTGCGTATGAAGTGTTGGTACGTTTTATTGACATACTCTGCATATTCACAACTGATTTAATAATTACCAATTTTGATCTATTTATTTGTCGTAGGAGATACCACTTTTGAGGAACTAAAGAAAAATAATTGAGGACATTGTAAAAACAATTATTTTACTAATTTGTAAATAATCGCCTGATATGCAATTGATTTATTGTCAATTTTTAATTGTAGGATAGCAGCCTGAACGTGGTATAACATTCTACAAAACGTTATGTAGTTTTATTACTCGGTTTGGATAAAAATTAGTAAAGAAAACCTCAAGTTCTCATTTAGTCGACGTTTCGACAAAATTTATTGTCTTCCTCAGGACTACAACATATAACATAAATTACGTATAAATTCAAATAAATAAATAAAGATATAGAACATTTAAACACACAGTATGACTCTTTTTTTTTATTTTATAGATAACAATATTTTAAAAAATTGAAAAAATTTAAATTAAAAAGTTACATAAAAACACAAAGTTATAAGTAATAATACGAGGGAAAATATTTATTATTTAAAAGGTAAAAAATTATTTTTGTTTGAATAAAAAGTAACAAAAATTAATAAAATATTATATTAGGAAATCACGCTTACCTAATGAGGTCTTTGGTTTTCTGTCAATATAATCATAATCGTCAAATAAATAAATAAATAACTTCACTTACAGTAACAGGATTCTTTGGAGAAACAATGACCTTTGGGTAATAAATTAATGGTTTTTTAACTATTTTCAATGCAGATCAATATAAGTGTAAAATCAAAACAGAAATGAACCAATATACCTATTAAATGAATTTTTTAATACACATGAATATCAGTCCCATATCAGAGTAACAATGAAATAACTATACTAAAAAATTATTAGTAATCACAAAAAGACATACCGAATTGTTCTTATTTTCATGTAAAAAGTTAGTAAACATATATGTATATTTTTTATAAACATTTATTATTGTAATAATTATACATGGGCTATAATTTTACAAAGTTAGCTATTAAGTTATTGTATATTCTACTCAAATTTTCCGTATCTGTTTTTTTATTAACAGTATTGTTGTCTTTGTTAATAAGTATCATCTCCTAATCAATCGTTTTTTGTAGTTATGTTCATTGTCTAAAATGTTGACATTGTCGAAAATAAACTCGTGGTTTAACTCGAAATGATGAGATGCTAGAGCAGTTTTTCCTTTTTTTGTGAATGTGTCTTATGTTACACGAACATTTGTGTTCCTTGATTCGATTTTTTTAATAATTGTTTAGTTTGTCCAATATATATAGCCCCACAACTGCACGGAATTTTGTAAACTACATGTGATTTATAATCTAATATTAATTTGTCTTTCATTGTCGAGTATAAATTTCCCACTTTTTTAATATGATAGAAAACAATATTGGAATGTTCATTCGTTAGAATTCTTTTAATCTGTTGTGAAAGGCCTTGTACATACGGTAACTTGAAATATTGTTTATTATTATTAGCCAGTTGTTGTTGATTTGAGGTAACCGTATTTCTATTATTCAAATTATTGTTATTTATAATTAAATTCGCTAATGTATTAGGATAATCATTATTCAAAAGTTTTTGTTTAAAAATTTTCATATTTTGATCATGAAACCTAAAATCGCTTAATTGTAAAATTCTGTTTTTTATACCTAACAAAATATTAAATTTTTGGCTGAAGGGGTGTTGTGAGTGATAGTTAATAATTCTTCCAGAACTAATATCTTTTTCATACCAGTTGGTGACAATCTTTTGATCCTCCGTTCTAATTAATTCTAAATCTAAAAATGGTAGTTTATTTTCAACTTCTGTTTCCATGGTGAACTGTATGTCATCATGGCACTCGTTGAATTTATACGTAATTTATGTTATATGTTGTAGTCCTGAGGAAGACAATAAATTTTGTCGAAACGTCGACTAAATGAGAATTTGAGGTTTTCTTTACTAATTTTTATCCAAACCGACTAATAAAACTACATTAAGAGATTGTGGATACGAAACTCCTTAACTAAAAATTCTACAAAACTTTTGTTACAGAACAGATCATCGTCTGCTATGTGAAACAGACACATTTTCTCTAAGTAACAACAAACTAAGGCTACTAGCGTTATTTACAAGTTGCAGAAGTTTTCAAAGATATGCATAGTACTTTGCGCGAACAGTTAGTGTAGATTAAACTTAAAAAAAATAATTAAAATAAATCGTTTTGACCAGTAATATTTTTTAATTTTGATTGTTTACATAATTGGAAACAGTCCATCGGCAAGGAAAATTCCGTTATTAATTTAATATTAACGTTGGGTTGGAATAATTAACGACTGGCTTATTGGCACTATTAAATTACCTAAACGGGTTAATGGGATTAAGGGTCTGGAATTATACTAGTTTACAAATTATCTAGCTATTTTATCTACTAAATAGTAGTAAGATTTCAGTTATTTGGGTAAGATTTCTCAAATATTTAATCGGTGACATAGCAATATTCTCTGAATTTGATACTAGCCAAAGAAAGATTATGAGGAAAGAGAATGTAAAAGAAGCAAGACAACGTGGTACTATCTATTTAGGTTATTTTGCATATTTTGTATAATGGCTAACTAGCGAAGATTGCACACAGTAATTTATATGCACTATGTATTTGGCATATAGGGGGTTGAAACTATTTCAATGCTCACCACTGAGATCTCGAAAACAGTAAGAGTTGTAAAGTTGGTTAAGTTAGAAAAAAGTTGAACGTTAGGAGTCTGCAAATAAGTTTAAGACATGTGGTACTGTTCCGGTAATATGTCGGAGAAACTGATGGTTATTTTTGTATATTTATAATAACTTCTTCTGTACTGATAAAACAGTAGAAACTCAAATCTTGATATACTTGGACATCAGTATCTAGATAAGGGTTTGCAATTGCACCAATTGGATATTTTCTGGCCTTACTAGCTTTGTTGTAACGACAGTTAACTTTTGTTTTTCCGCGGTATCTTCCTTATTTAATAAGAAAAAATTAAATGTAATAGATGATTGAATTATTTTTTTTCTATTCCATAATATAAAAATTCAATATGGGGTCCATAAGAAAAACGTGGGTTGACTATCGTTCCCAAAAAAACTAGTAGGCCTAGAAAATTTCCAAATTTTGATATTGAAAGCTCTCACATAGTTACTAGTGTACACCAAGTTTCAAGTTTATACTCTTTGTAGAGAACTACAGAAAGAGTTATTATAAATATGAAAGAATATCTGCTTCGTAAATTGTTGGGTAGTTATCAAAGGAAGAAGAAAATGAGATTTTAAATGGTCGACGTTTCGTCTCTATTTAAAAACATCCTCAGAATGTTTTCTTTTAAATATTGATAATTTTAACATTCATAAACATAAATATGGTACCAACAATTAGAAGAAACAGTAACACTAAAAACAAACCAAAATATTGACTAGGCTTATACAGGGTTATTCACGGAAAGCGGGTATTAGACGTTTCTCGAGATCTGTTGAGTGTAAAAATCTGAAAATTCGTATAAAGAGGTTTTTTTGTATGGCGAATTTAACAAAAATATGTTCAACTTTGTGTCACTTCCGCTTATACCGGAAATATCACCAAACTTTGTTATTTTAAATGGAACATTCTATATATTATTGCATATTTGGATTCCTCATAAAATTTTAGTTTGGGTTTGTGCACCATAATGCACCCATAAACCTACTATTTTCCGAGATAATTAATATTTTTGAAAAATTTTGACGGTTTCTATCCTTCGGAAAAAAAAACGATATCTTCTATCATGTTGCAGATTAAGAAATTTTCTTTTCAAACTCATATAAGTTCCCTACGGTCTAACTAAAAGTGTCCACACGTTTTCACAATTTTATACAGGGTGTTTTATTTTCACAGTCGAACATTATTTTAGTTCAAACGTCAAAAAGTCATTTTTTTTAAACAGAACCCTCTGTATATTTTTACAGAATCTAATAGATTATTGAATTCTGCATCGACTGATATTACCATTCCCTATACCTATCTCTCTTGGTTTTCTTACCACAGACAAATATTTGTAAAATGTACGTACAACATCAGCACTGTTTCAGAATGTCATCTAGTAGGCTGCAAATGTAAAAATGTTTTATTTTTACCAATGTCAACACCATGTTATTGTTGTGTGCGTAGCGTCACATACGCGAATTATTAGTGGAAAATAATGGCAAACGTTTATACAAATGCTGTAATATTAGATTTGTTTTCTATTTATGGAAATAATAAGAAAATAATTAGTAGAACATGCGGAGAATTCAACGAGAAATACCGACAATTACCACCAATGAGAAACAATAAATTCCGAAGAATCAGGTTAAATTTTTTAAAATTTGGCAAAGTTAATGCCGTAAAGACCATACCGAAGCCAGTTACAGATAACGAAGTAAATGAGATTAATGTTCTGGTTTACTTTTATGCAAATTCACATGGATCTATTCCTGGTGCTAGTTGGGATTTAGAACTTTCATATTCGTCTATTCATCGAATTCTAAAGAAGCGTAAGATGCATAACTTTCTGTACCAAAAAGTACAATCATTGAAACCCGAAGATTTTCGAAAAGAACTGATTTTTGTGAACAGTGATCGTACGTCTTCAAGAAAATCCTGATTTTTTAAAAAGGATTATATGGATTGATGAGGCTAAATTTTTTCAAAGATGGAATTTTTAACAGACAAAATTTGCACAACTCGGCACAATAAAATCCTCATGTGGTACGGGATCGAATTTCCAGACCAAATTTAGTTTTAACGTTTTCTGCTTATTAGTAGATAACACTTTTAAGTATCATATCTAAGAGGAAAATTTAAATAGTAACAAATACATGGAAATCTTGAGAACCGTAGTTGAAACGTTTATTGATAGTTTGCTCCTAAATATTTATAATTCTATGTATTATCAAATGGATGGTTGCGGCCCACATAATACACGGGAAGTGTATGACGAATTAGTAGCATTGTTCGAAGATAGGTGGTTTGGATACCGAGTACCTTGCAGATGGCCAGCAAGGTCCCCTGATTTGACCCCTTTACACTTTTACCTTTGGGGTACAATCAAAAATATTGTTTATGCCACCCCGGCTACTTCCAAAGAAGATCTAAAGAATAGAGTATGGGCTGCATTTCAGCAATTAGATTCCCACGAAATTCGCCGAGCCACGATAAGTGCCGTAAATCGCAAAATATTGGCTTGTTTGGAGCAAATGGAAGGCATTTTGAACAGTTGCTGCATTAAATATTTATTCAATGTATTCGTTAATTTTGTAACTTTTTTGTTGCAAAGTATTTTTTTATAAATCTAATAATAAACTGATCTTTTGTTTTTGATGTTTATTGGTTTTGTTTTCTTGATAACTAATAATTATCAACTATCCACATGATTATACTCCTTTATGATAAGAAAGGAAGCAAGTTATAACCTGTGTTGCTTTGTATGTACATTTTACAAATATTCGTCTATGGTGCGAAAACCAAGAAAGGTAGGTATAGGGAATGGTAATACCAGTCGATGCAGAATTCAATAATCTATTAGATTCTGTAAAAATATATAGGGGGTTCCATTTAAAAAAAAATGACTTTTTTGACGTTTGAACTAAAATATTGTTCGACTGTGAAAATAAAACACCCTGTATAAAATTGTGAAAATATAAGGACACTTTTAGTTAGACCGTAGGGAACTTGTATGAGTTTGAAAAGAAAATTTGTTAATCTGCAACATGATAGAAGATATAGATTTTTTCCCGAAGGATAGAAACCGTCAAAATTTTTCAAAAATATTAATTATCTCGGAAAATAGTAGGTTTAAAGGTGCATTATGATACACAAACCTAAGCTAAAATTTTATGAGGAATCCAAATATGCAATAATATATAGGGTGTTCTATTTAAAATAACAAAGTTTGGTGATATTTCCGGTATAAGCGGAAGTGACACAAAGTTAAAAATATTTTCATTAAGTTCGCCATACCCAAAAACCTCTTTATACGAATTTTCAGATTTTTAAACTCGACCATGGATTCGAGTAATAAAAAATCCCTGTAGAATTCTCAAGTTAGAAATTTAATACGTGATAATTATAAGAACAAACGACGAGGAAGTTCGTTCAGAATTATATAAGTGGCCCTCCTCCAGACAGCTGCACACATAGTAAACTGATGTGGACTCAGATTAATCACTTTTTAAAAGATATTACATAAATAAACAATAAACACTATTGATAAATCCTCCGATGCTAGCTTACTCATTACACTTATTGCGAAAAAGAAGTGGAAAAAAATAGTTCCTTATATGGACGGGATATAACATTGGGAGCGTTGTAGTTGTCTGGTGAAGAGCCATTCGTATAATTCCAAACGAACTTCCTTACAGTTAAGTAGTTTGTTCTTATAATTATATTTCGTGGCCAAACACATAGATGTTAAAAGAACGTAAAACACTATTTTCTCTAAATGGAATTTATTACAAATTGCGGTTATACCCAGAGCAGATGAAACAAAATTACAAAAAAATTAATTTTTACCTAATTATTGTCAATCTTAAAGAAAGGACTTTACCATTACCTTAATATTATGCAATGACAACATAGAGAATAACTAGGATTATATTATATCTTAATTCTAGAGAATTTTCAATAATATTAACTAATATTGGTTTACACTTTTAATAAAATTAACTAAATACAGTATATAAGTTTCTTCATTTATAGTGGGTTTATTATAAACTTTGCAGATTGACGATTCTTCACTCCACTTGGTTGTTTATTTAACGAGATCTATATGCTCTAGTAGAAAACAGTTGTTTCTACGCCGCTTTAGTTCATGACTAAGTTAACCTAACGACTGGTGGTCTGAGTTGAAACTTTGTGATATGGTTTTTTTAAGTTTAATATTAAATAATTTTCCTTTTTCCTCAACGGCTTTGTACTTTCTATGTATTGTAATAATATCGATGCAACGTACAAATCGTATATAACCTTAAGGTAATTAAATTTCAAAACGGATTGTTGCCTGTTATAAGATTAAGTTTTTACTATCTATTAAATGTAAATACTGTTACGCCACTGGACTTTGTAGACTGGTTAGATGAGACTGGAATTATACGCCAACGGCCGGGAATATTCTGGACTCCTCTAGATCGTGTGATTGGATGTATAAATAAGACACACGGTGTGCCGACTCTTAATCTTAAGTTGAACGTGAGCGAGTGAAGAAGAAATAAGAGAGACTTATAAGTCTTCAAGTGTAATTATAGTTAAGACAGTAATTAGTCTATTGTTGTTAATTGTTAATTAATAAATAAAGTAGTGAATAAGTGTTACCTGGACTTTCAATCAACGAATCTACGAGTAGAGGTGTTTGTGTGGATAGCAAACACGTAACAATTTGGTGTCGGAAGTGGATTGAAAGAGAAATTTCTGGAATATTCGAAAAGGTTCTACAGTGTTCTTCTCAGAAATTAGTGGTAACACGGAGAATTAAGCTACTGGACAGTGTTTGGAGGACTATTTCTGAACTGAATAGTGACTTTAAAGTGAATTTTCGAGAAGTTTCTAGAACATTCGATTTAGAAATAGTTGCAAATACGCGAGTGCCGCTAGTAATAACGCGTTGTAGACTGAGAAAAAGGGCTACTAGTGCAATTTCGGGAAAATTCTAGAACATTCTATTTGGAAACTACAGGAGATACGTGAATAGTGTTAATGGAAACGTGTTATAGACTCAAAACAAGACTTATTAGTGATATTTCGTGAAAATTCTCGAACATTCCATTGGAAAATTAGTGGAGATAAGTGAATTTTGTTAACGCAAAAGAAGTATAGACTCTAAATAAGACTTTCTAGTGCTGTTTCGAGATTTTTCTGGAACATTCCGTTAACAAAATAGACGTGATTTCAAAATTTTACAGACTTTATAGTGTAATAAACTTTATTCTGAACTAATTTACGTGTCGTGAGTTAATGCCAACAACAAGAAGCATGGCAGAGAAACAAACACAAGACTTACTTGCAGCATTGGTGCAACAAATGCAAGAACAAAGGAAGATTATGGAAGATCAAGAGAGAAAACGTCAGGAAGAAAAAGAAGACTTGACAAAAATGATCGAAGGCCTGGAAATAAGACGACAAGAAGAAAAAGAAGAACAAGAGAGAAAACGACAAGAAGAAAAAGAAGAACAAGAGAGAAGACGACTGGAAGAAAGGGAACAACAAAAAAAGGAACGCCAGGAAGAATTAAGACAAATTATGGAGGAACAGCATCAAGTCATGCTCTCGGTCACTAAACAATTGAAGGAAGATGTACACGCTGAAGTCATGGAAGTTAAAGAAGAAGTTAGTGAAGTTAGAGGAGAAATAACTGAAGTTAAAGGAAAAGTTGGTGAAGTTGAAGGGGGAGATAGCCCGGTTGAAACAACAATTAAGAGAGAAGGAGGCCAACTAGTACTTTCGTCTGGTGCTAGGTTACAACCACCTTCCTTCGACGGTCAAAGTTCATGGTCAACTTATAAGAGACAGTTTGAGGCAGCTGCTTGTTCAAATAACTGGAACGATGAGGAAAAGGCAACAGCATTGGTACTAGCACTAAGGGGCCAAGCATTAGACCTGCTCCAAACAATTCCTGCCGCACAGCAACAAAACTTTAGCATTTTGGAGGCAGCGTTAGAACTAAGATATGGCGACCAACATCTCGCCCAAGTATATCAGGCTCAGCTCAAATCACGCAGACAACGAGGTGGAGAAAGCCTCCAGGAGTTTGAGGCTGCGGTAGAAAGATTAGCCCATCTAGCTTATCCTGATGCACCAATGGAATTTCAACAGTTAGCAGTTGGTACATTTATTGATGGAGTAAGAGACCAGGAAGTTAGGCGAATTCTTAAGTTGGCCAGGCATAAGCTTAGTAGTGAGGCTTTAGTACATGCACTGGAGATTGAAGCTGCCTATAAGAATACCACACAATCAAATCAGAGAGTACGAGCTGTGAGTGTGGAGGAGGATAAGCCAGATAATACAACACAAACCTGATATCTGATCTATACAAGATGTTGACCCAACTACTGACAAAATCGAACTCCCAGCAGAGACAAGACCAACAACAAAATAGTGGGAGGCCAAATGGAGGCATCCGTTGTTATATGTGTGGCAAATTGGTCCATATTAAGAGGAACTGTCATGAGCTCAACATTCATAATCCGAGACAAACCCAACAGCAAAGTAGTGGGAGACAGAGTGGAGGACGTATGCGCTGTTATAAGTGTGGCAGAATGGGCCATATTCAGAGTAACTGTCGTCAGCGCATCCCTGAGAGGGTCGCAGTAATGGAGAAGCCACAGGAAAACTGGCGAGCTGGTACTTCGCGGAATATAGCAGACGGCCTTTCCAAAAGACCGTGTGAGAAAGACTGCAAGCCTTGCCACCGTAAGAAAGAACAACAAAATGTACAAATAATGAAGACCGTTAAGATTGATGTTCCGGATTATAGGACAAAAGAGTCGTTAAGGGAAGCGCAGTTAAACGATAACGAGACTGGTCCTATTCTGAAATGGAAAGAAAGAGGGACCCGACCCGATTGGAAGGACATTTCAAATAAATTAGTGGGGCTGAAGGCTTTATGGGCACAATGGGATTCACTTATAGTAGAGGATGGACTGTTGAAGAGAGCGTGGGAAAGTCCAGATGGGAGGAAAGTTACTTTCAAATTGTTAATCCCCAGGTGTCACGTAGCAGATGTACTTCAGCAAGTCCATAATGAAACGTCTGGCGGACATTTTGGCGTCAACAAAACCCCGACAAAAATAAGACAACGTTTCTACTGAGTAAACAGTCGTCAAGATGTGGAGGCTTGGTGCCGCCAATGTGAAGTTTGCGTGGCAAGAATGGGGCCACAATAAGAAATAAGCAATATAACACCAGGGCCTCCTTTTGAGCGAATTACCACAGCAAGTGACCGTATGAAGGCTCATTATGATCTTAAGGTTAATTCAGGAGGGTACCAGGTGGGAGAGTTGGTTTAGCTATATAACCCACAACGAAAGAAAGGCAGGTCCCCGAAACTTCACCACCCTTGGGAAGGACCTTTACACTGTCATCACTAGATTAAACGATGTTGTATATAGAATTCAGCAAAATCCAAAATCTAAGATGAAGGTGGTGCATATAGAGAGACTAGCCAAGTATGCAGGGAATAATGAATTGCCTGATCGGGACGTTCAGGCTTAAGGAGGGGCAGTGTTACGCCAATAGACTGTGTAGACTGGTTAGATGAGACTGAAATTATACGCTAACGGCCGGGAATATTCTGGACTCCTCTAGATCGTGGAATGGATGTATAAATAAGACACACGGTGTGCCGACTCTTAATCTTAAGTTGAACGTGAGCGAGTAAAGAAGAAATAAGAAAGAGACTTATAAGTGTTCAAGTGTAATTATAGTTAAGACAGTAATTATTAGTCCATTGTTGTTAATTGTTAATTAATAAATAAAGTAGCGAATAAGTGTTACCTGGACTTTCAATCAACGAATCTACGAGTAGAGGTGTTTGTGTGGATAGCAAACACGTAACAATACTTATGCCTTTGTCATTTTGGTGTATACTGTCCAGCCGAATTTGTGATCTTATTTGCATTCTTTGAGCGGATGTCAATACTAATAATATGACCAATTTCTTAGCTAAGTCTTTTAATTTAAGATTTTCTAAAGATCATCTTTAATGAACTCTAACACCAAGGCTGAGTCCCAAGTTGATTTATTCCTGGAAAACGAAGGTCCTAATTTAAAGACTCCTTTTAGGTATCGCTTTATAATTAATTCATCGCTGTTAGATATTTCAAGTATTAAGGACAGAACAGATTTATAACTATTAATGGTAGAATATGACTTATTTTCTGAAAATACGCCATTTAGAAACTTTATAATTGACCTTTTTTAAAATATATCTAAATTCCTCTGACTATAAAATTGCCATCATCTTTGTGGTGCAGCTGAATATTGTTTTAATATGGATGTGCTTAGCGATTTTATTATAATGAATATTGCATTCTCTTTAAGGGGCTCTTCTAACAACTTCGGTAGAGAAATTTCCAAAATCGTCTAGTAGCGTTCCAGAAATGACATAATTTCCTTTTTATTTGGTGTTGACAAAACGTATGTACCGTTTTTTAAAAATCCTTGCGTGGCGATTGTGTTAAAATTTGTCGTATATGTATTTAACTTTAGTTACGGTAGTATATTTTTGTATTTGACATAATACCCTTAGAACTTTTTACGCTGTATCGCTTGTGTTAAATTTTTTACATATTACTGAATTCATCTGAATCAGTTATAATAATAACAATAATAATATATCTTTATTAAAATTAGCTAAAACTTACATATAGTTTACGTTTACAAATAAATCATTAATTCAAAATATAATACCTTCTTGGATACATAACCATAATAATTTATGTCCCTTATATACACTATTTTTAACACCATGATTTAAAAATATTTAATTGCTCACTATTCTTTATAACTTTTGGAAGCTAATGAGCAATATAATGATATTATTTCAAACCATTATGAAATAGATTATTTTGACTATTATTAGACACTGTAGACATAAAGAAGTCATTTCCATTTCTAGTTGAATTATCATGTACAAAAGTGCAATTGTATAAATAAAAATAAAAACGTTATATTGAATTGTTTGTTCTAAACTCAATAATTCAATAGTTTAAAGCATAATTTAATACTAGCTTATTTTCCACAGTTTAATATTATTCTCATAGCATGATTTTGTTTAATTTTTTTGGAGCATGTTGATTTCAGTATTTATTAACGAAAATAAAATAGTACCACAAAAATTAAAATGAGTATACAGGGTGATCTACCACGAGTGTGCCAAACTTCAGAAGCTGGTAATTTATCAAAAAAATAAATGAACTTTCATTAATCAACATATGTCCTAAATCGCATAATATAGGAGCTACAACCCCTTGAAGGTGGTTGATGAATACCAATTTTTCGATTATAAGTCCGATATGGTGGTGATTAAAGAAATGAAATTTTCATGCATTACAGCCCCGATGTAGGTGCATAAAAGTACAAATTTCGTAATTAACAGCTTGCTTTACTGAGGTAGTTTTGAGGGGTGAGGGGTAGTTTTTTACCCTAAACTTTTTTGACATCACTTCCGAAGCAAAACTTTTAAATAACATTACTTTCCCATGCAATGACTCAGAAAAAAGTATTTTTCAGAATTTCTGTCACTTCAGCCGTTTTTGAATAATTTGCGTTGAACGGCAATAAGGTTTTTCATGTGAAATATTCCAAACTTAATTCGATCAATCTTCAAATCAAGTGGCTTGAAGTCACCTATATTAAAAAACAATTGATATTTTTGATTTGTAGTATTATGTCATTTACATTGCTTAGTGTCATTTCTGATTCTAAATTATTTAAAAATAAAAAATAATAACAATGAATCAGTTTACTACTTATGAATATGTAAACCTTATTGCCGTTCAACGCAAATTATTCAAAAACGGCTGGTGTGACAGAAATTTTGAAAAATACTTTTTTCTGAGTCATTGCATAGGAAATAATTTTATTTAAAAGTTTTGCTTCGGAAGTGATGTCAAAAAAGTTTAGGGTAAAAACTACCCCTCACCCCTCAAAACTACCTCAGTAAAGCAAGCTGTTAATTACGAAATTTGTACTTTTATGCACCTACATCGGGGGCCGTAATGCATGAAAATTTCATTTCTTTAATCACCACCATATCGGACTTATAATCGAAAAATTGATATTCATCAACCCACTTCCAAGGGGTTGTAGCTCCCTTATTATGCATTTTAGGACATATGTTGATTAATGAAAGTTCATTTATTTTTTGATAAATTACCAGGGCCTCTGAAGTTTGGCACACTCGTGGTAGATCACCCTGTATAT